>JAHKKF010514380.1:12097-22482 GCA_019740295.1 Labeo calbasu | reverse complement strand
ATGCATTTTCCATAAGGGCACTAAAGTTAAATCAAACTTTAGTAATAATTTAGTACTATTTCACACAGAAAAAGTAGCACAAAATAAAACACCATGAAAACCTTTATCGGTGGACTTTGCAAAAAAACATTTGAACTGGGTAACTTTTTTCACACATAACTGAAATTCACTGATGTCCTGAGTCAAGATTGTCATTCATCGTGATACATTATGCTCAATAATCACTAATGCTAATGCTTACTATGGACCTCAACAACCAAATGTTCAGATCTGAAAATGAATTGCACTTTAAATTAAACTAAAACCAGTCGGGACAGCACTGGGGTTTCATCTTGTCTCTTAGAAGCTCTGAGGATGGTACCGGTAGGTAGCTTTTCGTTTCTTCACTTTAATTCCAAGCCCACACTATCCCAAGCAGGCCGGTGTGTTTGTGAATGTGTGTATATGTCCATACTTGTCTCTCAGGATGGAGTCAGACCTGGGCTGGTCATGTCTGTTGTTGGACTGGCCAGATACTCACTGGACTTCAGACTGGCCAGAGATTTGTAACTGGCCATTGAAGTTAAGGAACCACACAAACCCCTCAAAGACGGAGTGTCCTCTTTCCCTGTGAAAACACAAGCACACGTACACACAGTAGTAGAGCGTGGTGCATCCATCCATCATAAAAAGTACTCCACACTGCTCCAGGGGTTAATAAAGGCCTTCTGAAGTAAATTGATGTGTCTGTGTAAGAAAAATGTCCATATCTAAACTTTATAAACTGAAATCTCTAGCTTCTGCTATCTGTCGTATACGCGTTCACGAGAGAGTGATGTTACAGCGGATGATGTAGGCAAGCACGGAAGTGAAGTAGAGAGAGCAAAACAAAACACCGGTCACAAATTAAAAGTGCAAAACAAGGATTTGTAAAGAAAAATGTTGGAGGAGTTTGATATAAGCCAAATGGAGACTGATTTTCCTTTGCTGTAAACAAAACTTGGTTCTCACGAGACTAGCATATTCTCACCTGAGTTTACGCTACGCCTACGTCCTACATCATCTGCTGGAACGCCACTCTCTTGTGAACATGCGTAAGATTGTTGGTGGAAGCTAGAGATTACGGTTGCTGAAGTTTAAAATATGGATAATTTTCTTATACAAACGCATAGATTCACTTAAGAAGGCCTTTATTAACCACCAAGTGCCATGTGGAGTACTTTTTTAATGGATGGATGCACTTTATTGGACTTCAAAATATCAACACCCATTCACTAACATTATAACGCTTGGATGAGGCAGGACATTTTCAAATATAACTCTGGTTGTATTCGTCTTTTATGTGGTAATTTCCATTTTTGGGTGAACTATCCCTTTAAACAGACAAAAGGACAAGCAGTAGCCACAACATCTGAGCAATAGATGTAGCAATAGTTGTTATTGTAAATTCACAATAAAACTACTAAAAACGTTTTAGGTTTTGGGTAATTTAAATAAAGCTGAAATTAAATAAAATATAAGTATTAGATGAAAAACTAATAGTTACCAAGGAAACATTTCTCATTTTTGTCTAAGTTTTTAAAATACTAAAATTACTAAAACCGAAATGCAATAAAGCTAAATAGAAATAAAGGAAAAAAGAAAAAGCACATTTCAAAAATTACTAGCGTAAACTCAAATTGTAATGAAAATATAAAAATAAAAGCTAATTCAAAAATATTAATAAATACTATAATATAATATAAATAATACTAAAATAACTCTAGAGAAACTCTACCCACCCCACAATGCATTGCTCTCAACCTGACTGTTAAATGATAAATGTTGACAAGTGAACAAATCAAAATCAATATCAATTGTGATTTCAGCACTTTTTAAAATCACAGTTTAATCATAGGTTGCATATTTTAGAACTGTTAACTGTTCTTGTATTATATTATTTACATTTTGTCACTTTAGTTCTCATTAATGCAAAAATATCATTATTAATTAGAACAATTTATTTATATATACAAGATTTATACAAGTGTTTTATACGTTAGTTTTAGTTGTACTGCCATTAGTTAATATTAAATTTAATAAATATGTGAGGACCTCATTTTGAGAATTTTTTTTTTAATTTAAACTCCAAACTAGGGGTTGATCGATTATTGGCCTATCTAATTATCGGCACCGATAATAATCATTTTTATGGTTATCCGTATCTGTCATTTTCAAAACCGATTTGCCGATAAAAAAAAATGTAAATGCATTTAAAGAAAGTTTTTGTCAGAGCCCTTGTGTTTGACATTAATTTTCATTTTTACATCAGACACGTATATATATCGGTTCAAAATATCGGTTATCGGTCTACTTGATCTGTAATAATCAATATTGGCATTGGCCTTGTAAAACACATATCGGTCGACCCCTACTCCAAACTACATGAATCATTACACAAATGAAAATTTGGGTCCATTTTCTAAATAATGTCACAATGCATACATTTTTAATCTAATTCTTCTTCTTTTTATTGTGTGGTGTTTTTTTTGAGGAAGGGATGCCATTATTGCTGTTATTTTCCCTTAGGTGGAGTATTGACCTTTTCATTGTGAAATGACATCATCTATAATAGAGCTGGTTATCAGAGAATGATGTCACCACAGCTGACTTACACACACACATGCATCACAAACCTTCTCTGTGCCAGTGTGTATGTCCTGCCTTGCTGTCCAGACTGTGTGTGTTCAGTTGTGCAGGATCCAGAGACATCTGAGAGAGACTCATATCCGCAGAAAGCTGCTCCAAACTCTGGAAGCTTTTCCTGTAGTCACACACACATGAATTACAGTCATGAAATAAATAAAGAACATGTCAATGTCACAAAAAAAAAAAAAAAAAAAAAAGTTTAATATTGAAAAAAAATCATTTCAATGTTCAGTTAAATAAAGATAAAGATTTTTTATATGAAAATATAAAAAAAAGATTTGTAATATTTACGTTAACTTTTTAAAATGATATTTTTTCAAGGGAAAGATTTCCCTTGAAAAATGAATGAATTTTTTACAATTATTAAAAAAATTAAATAAAACAAAAAAGGTATTTTTTTATTATTATAAAAAATTATTTTTTATTATTTTTGCTGATTTAATTTATGCGGATTTAAAATAAAAAAAACTAACATTAAAAAATACAGAATTTCATACAGCATTCAAAATCTAATAATGATCACTACTGGCAATAATTTAGATTGATACACATAACAGTAATAAAAATCTGAGGAGGAAATGTGCTTAATTGTCATGAGAACAATGCAATAAAATAACTGAAAATAACATATGTTTTCATGAGAAACAGAAAGTTTGGGTTACAATTAGATCAGCCCATTTAATAACCTTTGTGGGTTATCAATACATGTGAGTGATTGCTGTAGGAAGCATGCCAATACTGTAATGTGATTTGAGAGCTGCAGACGTGAGCTAAAACTACAGCCTGAGAGCCTTTGCTTCCTGGATCGTTCGCTGAGCACGAGGAACTCGACTGGAATCCAATATGAGATGAGTTGTGGTGTGAAGTTGCATGTATCTCATAAGGACGTGTGTAATCTTAGAGGATACGTTCACGAAATGCAAAACAGAAGGCACATACTCTTCCCATGGTCCTGTGCGTTTCCTGTACAGGAGTGTATCCAAGGCAACTGCATTGGTATCCAAGGCACCAGGTGAGGGCCATTGGTTTGTCAGGTGCGAGGTAAGCTCCTGTCTGGAGCGAAGGTCATGATTCTTCATCACTGTCCTGGAAAAACAAACATTATCATTTAAAGCGACAGTACTAAAAAGCTGAAAATGCAGTATATGCAGCTCAAAATGCAGCTGAACGATTAGATGCACTTTCATTGGAATCATGATTTCTGCTTCTCTCACTTAATCAGAAATTATCATTGTGACACTGGCCGGCTGATTATTTAAAAAATACTTTATTTGACACTGCCGTGTCAGATCAGAGCTCAATCAGAGCTTTTCTTTTCAAAACACATATTGTGCCCAGTCTTCTACTTAATCTTTCCAACCAGAAAACCATGTGCAAACACTCTGTGCTGCAAAAATTTACAGATAATATATTCACCCCCCTTTTCACCCACAGTATTCAGTTACAAAGAAATTATGTTTTTTGAGGAAAACATTTCAGCATTTCTCTCCATATAATGGACTTCTATGGTGCCCCCGAGTTTGAACTTCCAAAATGCAGTTTAAAGGAGAACTCCACTTCCAGAACAACAATTTAAAAATAATTTACTCACCCCCTTGTCATCCAAGATGTTCATGTCTTTCTGTCTTCAGTCATAAAGAAATTATGGTTTTTGAGGAAAGCATTTCAGGACTTTTCTTCATATAATGGACTTCATTGGTGCCCTGATTTTGAACTTCCAAAATGTGGTTTAAATGAAGCTTCAAGGGCTCTAAACGATCCCAGCCGAGGAAGAAGGGTCTTATCTAGCGAAACGATTGGCAATTTTTTCCAAAAATGAAAATTTGTATACTTTTTAAGCACAAAAGCTCATGTAGCACAGGCTCTGGGATGTGCGTCCACAATGCTACGAATTTTGAACAAATCTTTAATGTGACTCGGGAAGAACGAGTCATCTCAGGGAGTGATTCATTCAGTTCACCTGTTTCGAGTCTTCGGGTTTTTCGAGTCGTTCGTTCATTTTATGTGGCTGGCACATGATGAACGAACGACTCAAACCCGAAAACTTGTCAGATAAGAGGTGAGGTGAGCTAATCACAGACTAAAGACCCAGGTAAACAATGAATTAATCTTTTCTGTTTCTTATAGCATTATAGTTTTGTCTTGTTTGTAGTGTGATCAATGTTTGTGTAAGCAGTAGATGTGTTAGGGAAGTAACACGTAACATTTCAATTATATTTTGCTAAAATGAACGAAGTGACTCGAAAAAAGATTTGTTCATTTTGCTGAACAAGACTCAAAGGTCCGAGTCGGTAAAATGATCCAAACTTCCCATCACTACTACGAATCACGTCTAAGTTCATTGTCTGTCTACTCCAGCTCAAAAAGGTAGAGAATGGCGAAAAACTCCATCTTATTTTCTCCTACAACTTCAGAATCGCCCGACATGGTTGTACCTTTTTGTTTGTAAACAGCGTTTGACTTACTTGCACTTTCTTACTTGCACTTTCTTAGTCACCTTTCGACGTCATTTGATAGTACGTAGCGTCGTGAAATTTTTATTTTCCGAAAAAAATGACTGATCGTTTCGCTAGATAAGACCCTTCTTCCTCGGCTGAGAGCCCTTTGAAGCTGCATTTAAACTACATTTTGGAAGTTCAAAATCGGCGAAAAATCCTGAAATGCTTTCCTCAAAAATCATAATTTCTTCACGACTGAAGACAGAATGACATGAACATCTTGGATGACAAGGGGGTGAATAAATTATTTGTGAATTGTTGTTCTGGAAGTGGAGTTCATATACTTTTTAAACTCAAAACTCTCCTCTTGTCTAGCTCTTTGTGAACTCTGTGAATTTGTGACTTTGTGTAATCTGGTTCAAGACAGTTAGGGTATGTCGAAAAACTTCCATCTCATCACTGCAGAAGCACCGACCCAGTGTTTACAAAGTGAACATGCAAAGAAGGTCAAACCCCTTTACAAAAAAGGTAAAACAGCGATGTAGGATGATTTTGAAGTTGGAGGAGAAAATTAAATGGGAGTTTTTTGACATAATTGTGTTGAACCGGAATTCACAAAGTTCACAAAGAGCTAGACAAGAGGAGAGTTTGAGGTTAAAAAGTATATAAATTGTCAGTTTGTTTCGAAAATGACCTATCGTTTTGCTAGATAAGACCCTTCTTCCTCGGCTGGGATCGTTTAGAGTCCTTTGAAGCTGCATTTAAACTACATTTTGGAAGTTTAAACTCAGGGGCACCATAGAAGTCCATTACATGGAAAGAAATCCTGAAATGTTTTCCTCAAAAAACATAAAAAAAGAAAGAAAGAAAGTAAGACATGAACATCTTGGATGACAAGGGGGTGAGTACATTATCTGTAAACTACTTCTTTAAGATATTCTGCTCAAATAAAAGTCCATCTGAGTTTCTTCACAGGGCCACTCGTGCTGTTTGCTGCTACTAAATCTGAGCAAACCTTCTCGCTGGCAGCTGTAATCAAGCCAAACATAAATCTCCACCATACTGTTTGCAAATGAGGTCACTGAATAAATGCACTTACACAGCCTCTGTGCAATGTACAAAGTAAAACATCTACATAATTTGGAATTATTGGAATTATTATCAGGAATTTAAATGTTTTAGCTTTTGAAAGTGGCTTCATAAGATTAAGATTTTACCCATTTTCATAACTACAAAGACACTTCTATTGTCAGTGTTCAGCTATATTAAAGATGAAAATGGCTAAAGGTTTTTTTTTTAGCACAATAATCATAATTATCAGTTTAAAGGGATAGTTCACCCAAAAATGAAAATTCTGTCATTAATTACTCACCCTCATGTTGTTCCAAACCTGTAAGACTGTCGCTCATCTCTCAAACACAAATTGAGATATTTTCGATAAAACCCGAGAGCTTTCTGACCCTGCATAGACAGCAACGCACATTCACATTCAAGGCCCAGAAAGATAGTAAAGACATCGATAAAATAGTCCATGTGACATTAGTGGTTCAACCTTAATGTTATGAAGCTACAAGAATAAGTGTGTGCACAAAGAAAACAAAAGTGACTTTACAATCTATTCTCTTTTGTGTCAGTCTTCGACGCACGTTCATGTTTCACCATAACGTACGCGTGAAATTGTTCATAAAGTTGTTATTTTTCTTTTCTTTGCGCACAAAAAGTATTCCACTGAAAAAACTACAAGTTGAACCACTGATGTCACATGGACTATTTTTTCAATGTCTTTACTACCTTTCTGGGCGAGTTGCACTGCTTTCTATGCAGGGTCAAAAAGCTCTTGGATTTCATCAAAAATATCTTAATCTGTGCTCCGAAAATGAACGAAGATCTTGCAGGTTTGGAACGACATGAGGGTGAGTAATGACAGAATTTTCATTACTGGGTGATCTAGCCCTTTAACCACTGTGGAGCCGTAATTTATACAGTAGGAAATCAACCAGGCTTGTCTAAATCTTTACCTCCTATCACAAAAATGCTCAAAGCTTCTCCAAAATCCATCTTTATCAACAAGTCACTGATCAAAGCTTAACATCTGGAACATGGCACTCAGTGTCAAATCTTCTCATCCATAAACAGAGTCTTTAACCTCAGCAATTGGATTTCAAAAGTGACTATTCAGCTGAAAAATCACTAATAGTGGTCTGCAAACACTCATGGACATCTGTATTGATTCGCCCAGATGGTCCCTAACGGCTGATACAGACAAACACAAACAGCTTCTTATGGACAGAGGCGTACTTGTATCTATCTTTTATAACTGGATCCAAAAGCACCCTTTGCCAGACACAGATTAAGACCCTGTTCTATTTTTGCAGTGCAGCGAATGACCATCATGATCCAATCAAACACCTCAGACCAACATCTGCCATGAGCAACGTCTCTCCGGATCAAACTGGAACACTAACTAGCATACTGCACGCTACATAGTGTACACTACTGTTTAACAGTTTGGGGTTGGCAGTATTGTTTTGTTTTTGTATGTTTTTGAAAGAAGTCTCTTGTGCTTAGCAAGGCCACAATGTATTAAGAGCCGGGGGGGTATCATATTTTTGCAATTAGTACTGCCCTTCAGAAGTTACAGAAGATACTTACATGTTTCCGAGAAGACAAAAATAAGTTCAATTTACCCTGATCTTCACATTCAAAAAGTTTTCAGCCCCCGGCTCTTAATGTTTTGTGTTTCCTTCTGAAGCATCAGTGAGTGCTTGAACCTTCTGTAATAGTTGCATATGAGTCCCTCCTTTGTTCTAAGTGTGAAAAGATGGATCTCAAAATCGTACAATCATTGTTGGAAAGGGTTTAAATACACAAAAATGCTGAAAAACCAAATAATTTGTGGGACCTGAAGGATTTTTCTGAAGAACAGCAGGCAGTTTAACTGTTCAGGACAAACAAGGGACTCATGAACAACTATCACTAAACACAAAAACACAGCTGTGGATCATTCAGATAACAACACAGTATTAAGAATCAAGGGGATGTAAACTTTTGAACAGGGTCATTTTTATAAATTCATCTATTATTTTCTCTTGTGGACTATATGTACACATCTTTTACATGAAATATGTTATTCAGGTCAGTACTAAATAAACAATATCATGCATTTTGTATGATCCCTCTTATTTTGGTCGAATAATTAACATTTTGCAGATTCTGAAAGGGGGATGTAAACTTTTGACCTCAACTGTAAAAAAAAAAACGAGTGCTGTTAAAAACATACATGGAAACAAACAACATTCTCCCATCAGTCTCTCTATTCTTTCATTCATTCCCCCTCATCCATCGATCAAATCCTCTCTCGGCTTACACGCTGCAATCATCTATTAACTTATTTGCGTCTGTCTCCATAGCAACCCTGCTCTGGTCGAGCTTCTGACGTCTCCGTGAGCAGACGGATCTCCAGAGCTCAGCTGAACCGTGAACTCCAGCTGTCTGACAGAATGAGAGGAGAAACGAATCGGAGGACTCAGGAGGCAGGAAACACGCAGACATCATCCGTAATGACACTCCGCGGAAAACACTAAAGATTAACCGTTCTCATGCTACACAGTACAGATAATATCAAATGATAAATGAGACCACACCACACAGATAATTAACCTTTCTCACCCTGCAACAGCACATTTCCATGAGCATAAATCATACTTACAGAGGCAAGTTCACCAAACAGTTGTACCAGTTTTGTGTGTAACATGAAATACAGTGTCTTTTTTTACTAACCAATCACAATTCAGTTTAATCAAGTTCAAAATGTGACAAAAGTATTCACCTGTAGTTACCTAAAAATTAAAATTATGTCATTATTTATATAAATATTAGTAATCAAACAGTTGCTGGTCCCCATTAACTTCCTGTTTTTACTTTACTGTTTGGTTTCTTTAAAATATGTGTGTGTTTAGCAGAACAAAAAAATTCATATCAGTTTGGAACAACTTGAGGGTGAGTAAATGACGACAGCTTTCATTTTTGGGTGAACTATCCCAATGTGTGCAATTTCTTTGCAAAATTTATAGAAAAAAATTGCATTAAATTAAAAATTGCACCTCATTCACAAAGTCAGTGCTGTTTTAAAAAATATGTTGATCATGACAGCAATAATTCATTAAATGATTATAAAATGATAGAGAAGAGCATTATATTACATTTTGCAGTGCTGTTATTGTTAACTAAACTAAAACAACTTAAAAATGATTTTGATAATTGAATAAAGTTTAAACAAAATATAAATATTACATGAAAAACTTCAACTTAAAACTTTACTTAAAAAAATACCTTGAACTTAATTTGAAAAATAACTGAAATAAGTTTAAGAACTAAACTAGTAAAACTAAAACTGAAAAAAGTAAAAAATAAAATAAAACTTACAAAAAGTACAAAAGAACATAACAAAATGACAAATATTTAAATGTAACTAAAATTAAATAAAACTGAAAATATAAATACAATATAGAATACAAAAAAAACATACATATACACTACCACTCAAAAGTTTAAAAAACAGTAAAATTTTGAAATATTTTTATTATTCAAAACAACTGTTTTCTTTTAATATATTTTAAAAAGTAATTTATTCCTGTGATTTCAAAGCTGAATTTTTAGCAGTATCGTGATCCTTCAGAAATCATTCTAATATTCTGATTTTATATATATATATATATATATATATATATATATAATCATGTTAAAAATAGCTGAATTAAATTAAGGTTTCTTTGATTAATAGAAAGTTCAAAACAACAGCATTTATCTGAAATAGAATGCAAGACTGGAGTAATGATGCAAATTTTGCTTTGCATCACAGGAATAAATTACATTGTAAAATATTTTACTTTACTTTGAACATACTATTTATATTACTTTAAATAGTATACTTCGCAATATTACTGATTTTGCTGTATTTTGTTTAAAAACTTTTGACTGGTAGTGTATATACAGTATATAAGTACATAACAAAAAACTGAAATTGAAACTAAGAATATATATATATATATATATATATATATATTTACACACACACATAAAATATAGTGTATATATATAAAAGGTGATATATACACACGTTTTATATAGATAGATAGATAGATAGATAGATAGATTGACAGATAGATAGATGATAGAAACAAAAAAAATTAAATTAACACTGGTTCAAACTTACAGCTGATCCTGCAGCTCCAGTATGATGATCTCCAACTGCTCTTTCTCCAGTTTGTGGCTGAGTTC
>JAHKKF010514379.1:2944-26435 GCA_019740295.1 Labeo calbasu | reverse complement strand
TTTGTGTGGTGGGTTGATCACTTTATTTTTTTGGTTATTTTTGTAGGCTTGCTGTGAGCTTGACTGCTATGAGAACACTCTTGCTCCTGTGCCATTTCTGTCTTCACTTTCTGGGTAACCTGTGGCCATCTGTGGTTGGTTTTCTTTTTTGTTATTTTTATTTATTTCTGTTGTTGTTGTTGTTGTTGTTGTTGTTGTGTTTTTTTTTTTTTTTTTTTTTTTCCATGTGGGTATTTGCATTAAAGATCCGTGATGTGATGTTTTAATATTTTCGACGTGTCTGAATAAAAATGTACTTGTTGACAAAAGCCACCACACGGCCCCTTTCGCCTGGTTATTATTGACCTCTTCTGTTCATCCTATCACAATTGTAACAAAATAAGAGGGATCATGAAAACTGTATTTTATGAATGTAACATACAGTATGAATGCTTTCATTTTTTGTAATACTTATGTATGAGTCCCTCAATTGTCCTCGGTGTGGAAAGATGGATCCCAAAATCATACATTCAATTTCGGAAAGGGTTCAAATATGCAGATGCTGCTGGAAAACCAAAAAATGTGCAGGAGCAGGAGGATTTTTCTGAAGAACAGCAGGCAGCAGAACTGCTTAGGG
The DNA here is from genome assembly GCA_019740295.1 of Labeo calbasu. Lineage (NCBI taxonomy): Eukaryota > Metazoa > Chordata > Actinopteri > Cypriniformes > Cyprinidae > Labeo > Labeo calbasu. The sequence goes on along the minus strand of JAHKKF010514379.1, from coordinate 25,819 downwards.
GCAACAAGGGATTCATGAACAACGATCACAAAACATAACTGCTCCACTACAGGAAGTGGGGGCAAAAAGGGAATAAAAAGCATGTAAACATTGGAAATGGGATTGAAAATGTTTTTCTATTTTTAAACAGACTGTTTAAAAAATCAAATAAATAGGATTATATATTGTAAAAAATGCTTGGAATAATAATAATACATTTTACATAATAATAAGTAATTCTACTATTGACAATAATAAAATAGTTTATTTACAGCTGACAATCATGTGACTGGCCACGTGAGCAGCGCGTTCCCGGGTTCATAGGATCACAGAACTCGCTTCACCACTGTGAATAAGTCAATCCAATCCACCCAAATCCATGAGTTTTTATCACTGAGGTGCCATGTAAGACGCGCATGTTGTAGTCCGCGGAGTGATACGAGAGGCAAGAAAGTAGTAGTGCCGGTTCAGTAAAGCGAATGAGCGTTGTAATGGAGGAGAGCGAACGTTGAGATGACACTTCACTCAGAACAGAATATGTGTTACTTGGTAAGTCTGTTTTCCGCCCACAATATTGATTAAATAAAGAGGCTAGAAACACCGATGTAGAAAAATGTAAGAGGAAACTGGCCAAATAAAAGTTTGGAATGTAGAAGGGATAAAGTAATCTGACAACTCAGCAGCACATTCCCTTCCATGAATAGATTTCCTTGTTACTTGTTTTTTGGGGCAATAAAACAACAGGTTTGTTTATTTTCTTTTTTTGTGTGTTTACATACATGTTGCTCTCCTAACGCCTACTTCTGCATGCCATCCGAAGGCTCTTTCAGAGCACCAAAAGAGGCTTTTCTGCCAAGCACCAGAGCAGGCAGGAAATTTACAGCCTGCCCAAGCCACCTCCAGGGCAGACATGCTTCAGCGGTGCTAAAACCTTGTGGCGCAACCTTGCGGTGTCTCCTGCACCTTAATTTATGTTTTCAAGTTTGATTTTTCTCTTCCTCACACCTACAAGGTTTTTCGCCAAGAAACCACCAGGAAGTATGTGCTGGTCAGGCATTTTCACGTGTTTTGACGACAAGGAGCCGGGGGAGGAAAATGAGTCGAGGGATGAATGAAGGAATAAAGGTGTATGTGTGTTGAGGGGGGTCGAGGGGGGTAGTGGGGGGATTCCAACAAGCGAGCCATAACATCTCCACACTTCAAATCTACAGGGATTTATTAGATATGGAAGTCCATTAGCATCATAAAGAACAGACAGAGAATGGCGTTTCGCCAGAGCTGGGGCCTGAGGAAGCTTAAAGACACATGGACGTCTGAATCTGAATAAGCCGATTTGTCTTGATTTAAGCCTGGGAAGGGCTGTTTAACTCAGATATGCATCTTCAGCACTCTGAGTCTGAAGGAAGGTGAATAATAATGGGGCTGGACTTGAGAGAAGGCAGGCCACCAACACTCCACACTCGCACGGCACTTTCTTCTTGCCAGTGTCCAATTTGATGCAGATGGTGGCTCGAAGAATGAGTGTGTGAGCTTGTATGTTTGTCCATGTGCACGGCAGGAGCAAATTCCACAGTTTTAAAGATACAATCTACTTTTACTTTGAGAGATGAAAAATAGACCACTCTTTCACTGTTGGACCTTATTTTAGTGAATAAAAAGCTGCACGCATACTCTACATACAGTACAGTGGGCCTTTTTTCAGGTCCAGTGAAGTTTGAAAAGTACTATTCTTTTACATTTCTTTCTCTCTTTTTTGCAGTGTAGACCACACTCCATGGGAATCTGGACAAGTCGCAAGATTGCTGGGGTATGCCACAGGTTTTTATTCTCATGTTGCTTAAGTCTATAAAGCTTACAGTATCATATTTGATACTTGAAAGCAAGTAATGTCCACCTTCAGGTCATGGTACATGTGTCTTTTTGCAATAACCTTTGTTAGTAATTTCCACTGGACTAAAGGAACTTTTAGTTTTTTTTATTATCATTTTTTAAAAAACATGTTAAAATGTAAATAAAAAATATGATTTTTGGTTTTTGAGGAATGTTTATTTGTACATCTCTAATCATCATTGTATTGCATTGCATTGCATTGTATGTTTTGCCCCCACAATGAAAACTACAAAGGTTTGATTATAAAACATGAAACAAGCATTTAAATATCATCATAATAACACATACAGTTGTGCTCACAAATTTACATACTCCTTGCAGAATATGCTAAATGTTAATAATTTTAACAAAATAAGAGGGATCATGATGTTATTTTATATTTAGTACTGTCTTGAATAAACTGTTTCACATAACAGATGTTTATATATACTCCAAAAGACAAAATAATAACTGAATTTATATAGAGAGAGAATTTCCTGTGTGCCTTTCCTGGATGATCCACGACTGTTTTTATCTTTTGTGATAGTTGTTTATGAGTCCCTTGTTTGTCCTGAACAGTTCATCTGCCTGCTGTTCTTCAGAAAATCCTCCAGCTTCTGCACATTATTTGGTTTTTCCAGCATCTTCTGCATATTTGAACACTTTCCAAAAGTAACTGTGATTTTGAGATCCATCTTTATACACTGAGAACAATTGAGGAACTCATACATAGCTGTTACAAAAGGTGAAAACATTTACTGATGCTTAAAAAAGCAACACAATACATTAAGAGCCAGAGGGTGTAAACTTTTGAACAGGATGATGACGTGTACATTCTGTGTACAATTTTATTTTATATAAAGATTTTTTTTCATTTAGTATTGCACTTCAAAAGCTACATAAATATTTACATGTCTCCCAGAAAACAATATAAGTATTTACCCTGATCATCCAATTTAAAAAGTTTACACTCCCCAGCTCTTAATGCATTGTGTTGCTTTCTTGAGCGTTTTTCACTTTCAGTGAATGTTTTCATCCTTTGTAGTAGTTATGTATGAGACCCTCAATTGTCCTCTGTGTGAAAAGATGGATCCAAAATCACACATTCAGTTTCGGAAAGGGTTTAAACATGCAGATGCTGCTGGAAAACCAAAGAATGTGCAGGAGCAGGAGGATTTTTCTGAAGAACAGCAGGCAGCTGAACTTAGGGCCAACGAGGGATTCATGAACAATGATCACAAAACAAAAATAATTTTGGATCATTCAGGAAACAACACAAAGTATTATGCCTCAAGGGTATGTAAACTTTTGAACGGGGTCATTTTTATTAAATATATAAACATCTGTTATGTGAAATAGCTTATTCAGGACAATACTAAATTAAAAACAACATGCAATTTTCAAGATCCCTCTTATTTTGTTAAAATTATTAATATTTTGCATATTTTGCAAGGAGTATGTAAACTTATGAGCACAACTGTATTAATGGTAGATATAGAGTGACAAGTGATATTTGTATGCATTTTTTTTTTTTTATTAGTAGCCTGTTATTAAAATCTTATTGATCTACATTACAGTCTACCAGAATTTAATTTGACTTTTTTATTGTTGTAAATATCAGCATCTTCTGCACCAAATTGCAAATTTGCTCGCTCAGTTTGGACCTCTAAATAAAATTGTGGTGCCCCCCTACTCCATATTCTCAGTATATCACACAATATGAGCCATAAAAGCCTAATGTATCAAATATAAAAAACAAAATCTAAAAGATAATTATTATTGTTGTTATTATCATTATTATTTTAATATTCTGTTTGGTAAACTTCAATTTTTAAAAATGTTCCCCCCATTTTTCATATTTTTTTATGTCAGGTTTTACAGGGATAAACAACTGATCTTTAGCATTTTACAAATGTTGTTTAAAAAAAAACTATTTGGTAATATTGAATACATGTAACATAATACAGAACATAAATGAATAATGATAAGCTACAAATGCATTAGACAAGTCATTTAGAGTGTGAATACAGTGTGCATTTGTATTCAGTTAGCATGTTAACCTCGGTCTAGATCAAGGCCTGTACCGCTATATAGTGATAATTGGATGTGATTATGTTTTCTTATATAAGCACGGAGTCATGTTTATCTTTGATACGTGTTGAATTCTTGTTTGTTTTCTTTAGTTGATATATCAAGAGGTCAGTTTAATTGACGGCGTGCATTAAGAGCAGATTAATTCTTCGGTTCTTCTCAGTCTCTGTTTACAGTTCACTCATTTTAATGAAGCAACACAGTTCTCGGCCAGAGCGTTTCATATGCATGAGGTAGCAAGATGACTGCAAGCTAATTATTCCTCACCTCGTCCTATTTTAAGCCTCTCTTTATCTGGGATAAACTGCCCTAATAAAATGGTATTTAAAAATAGGTTAATTGCATTGCAGTGCTGTTTCTGTAATTGTTACAGGAAATAAATGAGGTTGCACTGAGGGAGTTTCACGGTTCTCTGGTGCCCCCTAGAGGATACAGCCTTAGTTTTTTTTCCTGACTGGTTTAGTCATACATCCCACTGAAGACGATCTCTTGAATCAGGAGTGTAGGGGAAAATTAAGTGGTTATGGCAGATTAGTCAAGATTGATGCTTGAATTAAGTAATGAGTCCATGTCCACATATAATTTAGTAAAACATTAATAATTTGTGCACAACCAAATAAGTATTGTGCTTAAGACATCAAGCTGTTGTTGATATAATAAAAAAAATTCAGATATAAGGAAGTAGGTAGGTAATATTGTCGTAAGGCACAAAACAAAGAGGTCAGCTCACGAAAAACCATTTCCTCTAATATTTTACGCTGATAGTTAATTTTGTATAAAACCTCAAAAGTGTTTCCCAGGGTATATTTCTTTTTCTTCCTCCATTTGTTTTATGTTGTTCCTCTTAACAGAGCTCTACTTATTAAAAATAACTTACTATAACTTATTATAACTACAACTAAACCTACAGTTGTTTTTAGTATTTTTGTTTTTTGATAAAAATGCATTAAAAACTTAGTAAATGTAAAAAAGTAAAACTGAAATAAAAATGAATTAGAGCTATGTAGAAGAGCTATGTAAAAAAAAAAAAAATCATAAAAGAAACTATAATTAAAAATTAATAAATCATATAATAGTATATAAATAATACTAAAGTAACACTGTTATCTACTCCATTTGCTAAATCTGGATCTTCTTAATATTTCCTAACTTATTTGATTAAACTTCCCAGAAGCTAAACATAAAATTGAATTGGAAATATCTGTGTAAAGTTATTCATAATACTTAAAATGACCATTTACTAAATGAATTAAACATGCAATGTGATGAGATCATGTGACAATGTATTGTTTGAAATGTTTGTTAATACATTATAAACATACTGTTATTATTATTAGTATGCAGTATACAGTCTATACTACTCCTAATTCAGTCAGTCATTTACCTGTTTTAATTCATTATGCTGGTGTACAGCTCCCTCTCATGGCACCGCAGAGAATCGTATGACCATAAAAACCCATTATAAGTGCAAAAACTCAAGCCAGACAATATACCATCAACTAAAATACATTTAATGTGAGGTGTCATTTACTTCCAGAGATTTCTGAAAGAGCAAATCCCATAAACATGACACATCCACAGTACTGAAACATTCTCAAGGCCTTCAGAGGGTTTTGGTAAAAACTTGAGACACATTCTCCCTGTATTGTCTTTCAGCATGCTGTAAAATGAACTGCCAAAATATGTTTTTTTTTTTTTTCTTTTGAATCAAGATATTTTACCAAAGCATACTCTTTACTTCAAGTGATTTATCTTCATTCTTAAATGGCAAACCTTCTCATTCCTGGTGCATGGCTAAAAACAAAACAAAAAAAATGTCACACAAGCAAAAGTAGAAGCCCCTTCCCATAATGCTATCTAAAATGCCCTTGCTTATTTGCTACGCTATGCCTGTTCTAGCTAACCAAGTCAAAGATTTGCATAGAGTACCCAAGTCTCAACAAGAGCTGTCGGGTTGTTTTAACTTGGCTGAATTCTGTGCAACATCCAGGCAGTTAGTCATACACCTGCGATAATAATAATAATAATAATAATAATAATAAAGCATAAAATACACCTGTGGTGTCTCTCCTGTATTTTCAAAACTAATTCATGAGGTTTAAACGATGCCATTTTAGCACCTATGAACCGTACCTTTAAAACAATAAAGCAGTAAAACAGGGAGAGGTGGTTAGGGTAATAAGACACTGGAGGTGCATCATACGGCACTTAGGTTCTATTAAAGCTCATGTTCAACATAGGCAGTTTACAAGCCACCTTGATTTAACTGTACAATATGTAAAATTCACATTCTCAACGGTTTAATTAAAATTGAATGAAAACAATGAATCATTACTCAACAGTCATCACTTTTCCTCAAATGTCTTTTTCTTAAAAAAGGAATAAAATCAATATAAAAACAACATTACATATGTTCTTTTAATCTCAAAGCCTAATGTGTTTTAACGATTTTGTACAAAAAAAATTGAAAAGAAAAATATATGGCTCTGCACTTGCCATTTATATAATAGAATGGCAGAAATATTTGTATATTTCCTATGGCTCGGCAGTGATATAATAAAACTAGGTTTTGGAAATAAAAATAATAAAATGAAAACAGATAAAGTACATTTAAGTGGCTTAGTGGCATAAAACATTTGAAATTAAACTCTCTTCATAAAATCTTTATAATATCAATAAAATTAAAACAGTTTTTTTCCAGTGCTTTGGGAAGAGAGAGAAAAAAAGAGAGAACCTATAATAAAACATGTATATTTTCTACATATTCAACTTCTTCCACTGTACAGCTCAAAAGCTGGATCAAATTTCACGTTGATCCAGATTTCCTGAAAGGCACCTTGGGCTATATGAACTTCAGTTTGGCAAACAAGGCTCACAGCTGTCAGCTTTATTTTACTGAGTGCCAACACGAGCATTTGAACGTGTGCTTCTTGAAGAATCTGGCCTTGGCTTTAAGGCATCTCTTTAGGAGTGTGTGGCAAATAACAAGTCAATTTATACAGCATTCTGCTGCTCCGTCCGCTGAACACACTGTCTCTCACACGAGCACCTGGTCTGGCCTGTTATATAAACAGAACAGCGGCTACATAAAAAAAGCATGTGTAACGCTAATGCTAGGGTGAAATGGCAGGTTTCTTTTGATAGATTTCTCTGCTTGTTTGTGGAGAGTCACACCTGAGTATGAACTAGCCTAATCATACTGATGTTTTTTCCTGTAATATTTTTTCATGGCTTTTCCAGGATCTTTTATTGTTCTCAGTGTGATTAGTAGATAAGGACCTTTAAAATTCAATCCTAATGAATCATTTAGACTGTTTTGTGAATCTGTTTGGCTGATTCATTTCAATGAACCAAATCAAAAGAATGATTCACTCACAGCTGACTAAATTATAGGTTTTCTTTCCAGGTTTTCCACGGCTGTGGGAACCCTTTCCTTCCTACTTATTGATAAGCTGTCGAAGGACATTATTGATATTGATAAGCTGCCTTTGCATATTGCTCTGATACAGCAGGCGTTGTGTTTAAGAGATCAGATGTGGCAGTGTATTTCAAATCCTCCAATAATCACTAATGTCTGGATTTAGAGGACATTAAGTGAGTGACAGTCTCATATGGGGAAATGGCTGACATATGTTAAAGCAGAAAAATATAATTCTACAGAGAGAATGTGAGAGTGTGGTTTGGACTGTAAAAGTGGTTATCGGAGTGTAAAAGCTGACTCAACATTTTTCACAACCTTTGAAAGGATAGAGTTCACCTAAAATGGAAAGTTTGTCATCATTTATTCACCCTCATGTTGTTCTAAACTAAAGAAGGTTGGTAACCAAACAGTTACCAGTAGCCGCTGACTTATAGTATTTTTTTTTTTCAATACTATGGAAGTCAGTGGCTATGAGGAACTGTTTGGTTACCAACTGTTTGTGTTAAACAGAAACACAGGGTGAGAAAACTGACAAAATTATCATTTTTGGATGAACTATCCCTTTATGGCAATCTGTATGTGTCTAAGGACATGTTTCTGTACAAAATATCCAATATAGGCCAATTCTCTGTGATAGAATTCAAGCATCTCAGTTCTGTTTGTTCACTTAGTCTATATTGCATTTATCAATATATGCATATTTTCATTTCAGTGACAAAAACTGTTGCACTAAAACCACGTTTCTTGTTTTGCATGTCATTCTTAAAGGATAAAAAAAGTAGCTAAACTTTCATTTCAGGATGGCAGGATGCATCAATATCGTACCTTTCCCCATTAACAGTGTGCCAGACTAAATGCAACATCTGTGTATGTGAATACATGTCGCATCATATGCGCATTGTGCAGCGACATCTAAGGCTGTCCAGGTCACAGTATGTCTGAGTCCTCAATGCTGAAGCTGCTACGGCGGCTGCTGTCCACAGAAGCCTCAGGGGACATGGCGGACAGTAGCGGGTCTCCCCCCAGCGGCGACAGAGCCTCTTCCATCAGCAAGAAGCCCAGCTCGCTCTTCTTTCCCATTGGCGCGACACCTCCGCCCAACGAGCTGAGGTCCCCAATGCCCCCCATGCCATCCTGATATCCTGGGATGCCGCCGTCGCACAAGTCCAGCGACTGGGCATAGTCAAAGTGCTGGGAGCTGCCCACGGCCGGGTACTGCAGCGGGGGCTGGGGGTGAAGGTGCTGGTGTTGGTGCTGGTGGAGCTGAGCGTGGTGCCGTGGCTGCGGCTGACCCTGGTGCTGTTGATGCTGGGGGTAGTGAGGAGGGAGATGGGGCTGGTGTGAGAGGTGGTTCTCCTCAGGACTGTTCTCCTGCTTGATGAAGGGGTTGTGAATCTCAGTGTTGTTCAGACCGGATGGAGAGGTGCTAGGGAGGCCATGCATCCGGGCCTGCCTCTCAAGCTCCTGAAGAATGAGCACAATAAGATCACAATAAAATGATCAGTCTCTTAAAATATATACCATTTTGGTTATGCAGCAATTTTGTTTTATTAATATTATTTTTTGTCTGTAGCTGCTTTTCCATTACCCTTCAAACTGCACAAACTGAAAATGCACCCAATGGAAACTGTCAATTTCACAAAAACAAAACTGCAAAAAAGCTTTTACGCTCACATGAGGTGGTTTTTCAGGCAATTCGAAACAGCTGCAATATTTATTTATTTTATTTTTTTCCCTCATTTACAGCTCACCTGGTATACATAAAAGTCACATGATCATTCTTTAATATACTATTACCTCCAAGAAAAACTTAATACGTGGCTGCTTTAAAGTATAAGGGGCTTTTCTTGTCATTAGTGCTGGAATAACTCCTTATTTACACTGCATGGGTCTGCAGTGCATTACGGCTCCGCCACATCCACCAGAGCTGATCGCGGCCACTCTAGTCAATGGTTGCGTTTTTATACAAGTCGTGCTGCGGCATGTTTCAGAAGTGGCTCTTTGCACTGCTTCGCTAAAGATAAACACCTACATCTCCTTTGATTAAAAATACATATATTGCAGCCACCGCACTAGCCATTATATCTACCAACATCCATTGCCATGACTTCTTGCAAGAGGAAAAATTTACATTTTAGTCACATAACATTGATTAATTAAAACAGTCATTTCGCAGTCGTTTTTTTGGTGCTTTTTTGAATTAGAATTTTCAAAGGGTGTTTTGTGATGCCATAGAAGAACCATTTTTGGTTCCCCAAAGAACCTTTCAGTGAACAGTTCTTAAAAGAACCATTTTGAAGAACATTTAAGACTATAAAGAACGTTTTCTGCATTTGAAAAGTTCCATGGATGTTCAGGGTTTTTCATGGAAGGTCCATTGATGCCAATAAAGAACCTTTATTTTTAAGTGTGTAGGACAGTGTAGAGCTGACAAGAAGCGAAGTGGGAGAGAGAGAAGGGGTGGGATGTGGAAAGGTCCTTAACTTGTCCACAAGACTATTGACATATTGCGGTAATTTTTTTTGTCGACACTTAAAAAATATCACAAAAGTTTTGTGCAAATTTGTAATGGAAACACAGCTAGTGTTATTTAAGTATAATTGAGATTTATTATAGTTGACTGTAGTTTATTATAATTGAGATCTATTATAGTTTTATTAATAGTCTGAATCATTTTTTATTTTACATTTCCATTTTATTTTTTTAAAGTTTTATGTTTTTATTGTATCTATATAATTTTTTATAATTTTTTATTTCAATTTCATTTTCAGGTTAAACTAAAAGAAAATGAGAAATGCTTCCTTGGCATTCACCATCATGGAAATAGCTAATATTTAGTTTGAGTAACAAAGGTGATTTGTATGGTTTTAGTTTTAGTTAACTATAGTAGTCAACATTTGAAGTGGATCAAAACCTTTCATCAAAGTTGTCCTTTTTTGAACCACTTCAAATGTTGACTACTGTATATCAATATAGATTATTTGTGCTCAATATCATATGGATTATTTATGCTGGTATTTAATGCTTATTTAAAGCTAATCTTGTAAGTCACTAAAAATCCATTAATGCTGGTTAAATACTTTTTTGTAAATCTAAAAATTAATATGCATTTTTCATACTCTATAAAGAAACGATGCCTAAATTCATCCAATTCAATCAATATCGATCTTATTTTTAGTGTATTTTTTTTCTTTTCTTTTTTTTAAGTGGCCATACCAGTAATAAAGAAATTAGCAGATTGACAGTACTTTTGTGGAAACCTTAACACTTCCTTTTCAGTACTTTGTGATCAACAGGAAGTAAAAAAAACCCAGCAATTACTTGAAATAGAAATCTACTGTATAAATGTCTTCTTTACTGTCACTTTTGATGCAACCTTTCCAAAATGATGCAACCTTTGTAAAAGATTAATTTCTAAAATAAAAAAAAGACCCCAAAAGTTCTTGCATAAGCGAGGAAACAAAATAGGAAGAACTAGGAACTGATAAGTGACTCAGAAAAAGTTTTACACTAAGGACATGTTAAATGTTCATCTTGTTGCTACGTAAACTGTTGTAACAGGCTATTATTCTTAGTGAATGCTGTCACATAAGTGCTGAATGAATGTTCACCTGAATGCGGAGCCACAGCTGTTTGTTGGCCATCTCCATTCTCCTGAAGTTGTTCTCCACCTCTCTGGTTCTCTGGATGTCCTTCTGCATGCGTTTAATATACTCCACAGAGGCCCTCAGAATAGTGCCTTTATTCCAGCGCACATCCCTGAATGCAAATGGATGATCATGGATGATGGTCAAGTGCTCATCATTGAAAATCTCAGACAAAATATGGCCATCGTTTATAAGCTTGAATGAACGAAAACTTACAGGTCATTGGTTTTGGGGATCATGGTGCCCAGCTCCTTAATTCGATCATTGATGTTAAACCGTCTCCTCCTTTCAACTAAAGAAAATAAAAAGGAGAGAATGAGCAACCAACCACATACAGACACTCAATTCCGTAGCATGATTGCTTCTTTCTTTTTGTCAGACCTTGACCATTGTGTTTTTTTATTTGTTTTCTGACTTGATCTTTTGATTATGATGGGAAATGAGGCAACCGGTTCAACGCAATACCATCTGCGTGTAAATTGTTTATGATGCTCAAGATATGGAGCTATATTCCATTCTAAGCCAAAGTATTTGGGAACGGGCCAAGCTTAGCAAAGCTCTGCAGAATTACTGTCCTGTTGTACAACTCCAATACTTGTGAAATGTCACAGGCAATTACATTTTAATGCCACGGCAGCAGGATCTGTCCGAGTTAACGATAGACCAAAGTGTAGTGCGCTGTCAGCTGAATTTGCCCGGAGGTGACAGGGGGTGTCAATGGCAGGGCACTAGCGGAGCAAGTGTACTTTAAACTGTGAGGGGTTATAAACTGAAAGAAATGAGGGGGAAAAAGCGCATACTCACTCAGGTTGTGATTGTCTTTCTTCTGCCTCTCTTTAGCCATTGCACGAGCTTCAGCATCTTGCCAAAAACAAAAGGCAATACTGTGAATCAACTACTACTATTATTATTACTATTACTATTACTACTATGTCCTGCTATACATGCAAACGCCGTCTGTACTGGATTTATGAGATTTTGTATTAGTGGTGATCAGTGGCAGTTCCTCAGTGAAACTTTGCTTAACTTTTATCCAGCTGGGTTATATAATAATGTTTCTCTTGTGTTTTTTCAGTTGTAAAGCAGTGTTGTTCAGTTTTCTGTTTATTTTTTGTTGTTTTTATGAGGTTAGTACGTCAACACATTATAGTAAAAACTTTGCATAAGGTTTCTCAAGATGTAAACCATAAAAACAACACTGGAATGTTTGAGTATAATCTACATTTCTCAGCCATTTCCCTTTGTTTGCCATGATTCATGTCAGTCATGTCACTCTTAATGGCATACAGTACTAAGTAAACATTTAGATAATCTTGACTAAATGTGTTTTTTATATCATGTACATTGATAAAGATATGATAAAGATAAGATAAATTTCAATAATTCCTACCCATGAAGTTCTAAGCAAAAACCAATAAATGTTGAATAAATTGTTTTGTTTGACCAAATGGAAAAATAATCAGACAACAAAACAAACAAAAAAAATGCTGAAAGAATTTCAAAATTATTATTTCACTTTACAAATTGCATTTTAAATTGTGTTATTTCACATGACTTACTTGTTGACTACTGTTGTTCTAAAATAGTAGAAAATAGTGTTAATGAAGATGTTTCTAAACTTTTTATGCCAAAACAAACTTTCGTATGACTCTAGAGATTGCTCTACCTGACAGCTCTCTCTTGATGGCTAGGTTGGCAGGACAGGAGTTGCTGGTCATGGCGATAGCTGATCCGGACATACCTGGCCCCGTGTACACATCCAAATGGCTGCTGGACAGTGGAAGCTAGGAGTGCACAAAAGAGATATATGTGAGTCTAGGTGAGTTAAAAGACGACAACAGACAACATTTTTTATAGAACTTTAAACTGTATTAATATTCTGATCAACATATTACACTGTATTAAAAGATTAATGCATGTCCTTACTGCAATCTATGCTTTCGTTGCTGGACAAGATACAACTAGTTTGTCTTGCAAATGGCACTTTTATGAAGCTATATTCAGCGTAACTCTGGTAAATCATCACAATCACTAGATACCCAATAAACACTCAGCTTATCTCTAGCGCGAAGCCATAAACGCTAGAGATACTGGAGATAAACCACACAAAATATCACACTCGGCTATTGCTTCTGGGTGAGAGAAATGATTGACTATGTTCTTTCTTATCTGGGTCTTTATGGTTTTACACCAGTTGTATCTTTTATTCCATCTTAGTGTCTCAGTGTAATTGTAAGCAAGCCGGCTCTGAGCTGCTAATGAGCCATGACAGATAATTCAGCTCAGATACCTTATCACAGAGGCTACTGTGAAGCACCAAGCCAAACAAACACAAATCAACAGTAAAAAGTCAGAGATGAAAGCCCGTTATATAATGTAAAGTTATTAACACGCATGCCAGTTTTCACCTTACACCTTATGATTTTCTTACAATCAATACTTCAGTGAAGTGAACAGAAACGGCTCGTTAAGCATTTCAGATGTGATAAACTAAGAGGAAACTGAGGGTGTGAGGGTGTGAATTTTTAGATGCGGCTTTCTGACAAACAAGTGGTGATGATTTAAAATGTGTATGCACAATGCAAAATGCCCTATTGGTTTCGTGAATTCCATCTCTAGAGGCTTTAATCACTGATCAAAGAAACAATGATCAAAAGAAGGGACATGGTCAACAGGGTCAGAGGTGGCCTTTTTAGCCTCATTAGGAGTCTGAACCCCCATGTCTCTTCTGACCTTCAAAGTCCCTAATGTCCCTCTGAAAAATATAGTTTGCACACTATATATTTTAACGAAGTGCATATGCATATTCGTCCCTCATATGCATCAAATCTGAGACTATTCGCCACCGTTTGCACTTTTCAATGGCCGTATTACAATTCCACAAGGATTAGGGATTTAATAGTTCTGTGGATAAGCATAATAATGGCATTTATCAAGGAAAACCTTTGCATGTAGAGAAAATAGCAACATCCAGGATGGCTTCAGGTAAATGTGCTTCTGGTAAACAGAAGAAAAATAACAGTGGCACTTCCTGATAGGATGATTGCTAAATGCAGATCAAGTCAGAGAGTCTGGAAACAAAGATCAATCATTACAATGGAAAACAGATCCCCAAGAACGGTGATCAATCGGGAAATCAATCAGACGCATTCACTCAATACTGCAAAAACAATACTGTTAATAAAGTAAGTCAATAAAAATTCTATCAACGTTTACTTTGTTTCAGACATTTTCTTCCTTCAGTGCAGTTCAAAACAACTCTAAACCCCATTTACTTCCACTGTATGGACAGATATGAAACGCCATCAGACATGAGAAATTTTAATTTATGCACTCGCTTTTAACAGATGAAACAGTTGCTTTCCTGCAGGTCCACTTAAACTACAGCCATAAACAATGATCCATTTACAGGTATATGAGTACAACATGCTACAAGCCTATGGCTAATAAGTGTTGCAAGGTTACCAGTGTCCTTAAAGTGCCCAAGGCATGTGCTCTTTCTAGCCCCTCTAGTTTCCAGGAACAACACGCACAGAAACAAATAGCTGCAAGACTAAACAACCCCCCCCACACACACACACTCACACTCAATACAAGGAGAGTGATGGGAAAAAGACGGCCTCACCAGCTGAATCTTTTCTCCATCGATAACCTCCACGATTGCATACGTTTTATTTGTGTCTTTCATACTGGCCTCTGAATCTCTCATAGCTGCACGGCCTTGTCGTTCACCCTCGACCTCCCCGGAGAGACTAACCTGAGCCGCACCGGGACCTTCTCTCTTCTACTTTCTCTTAACAACTAAACACTGAACTTTCCCCTATCTGGACTTTCAGCCTCCCCTCCCCTGCTCTCTCTCTCCCAAACCTCCCCCCTGCTTCCCCACCTTCACGAAATGCCTTGTAAACAAGTTGAACTCTAACTGAGAGCGGCTTAATTGTTAATGTCGGGCAGTTACTTTAAATACAAAGCACAGTGCTCCCACTTTCCTGATTCCCAACGCAATGTCTTTCCTTGAGTGAATCAGGCCACAATTTTAAGTCAATTAAACACTTTAAATACTTAAAACATTTCCCCCGAGACATGCCGAAGAAAGCTAAATATCGGTTATCCAATAAATCGAGCACAAAAAAATCACCAGCCAAAGTTCTCGACGAGTCCAAACAGAAAATAAGTTGTTTCGAGGTCGCATGAGAGAAAAACAGTTGCATCATTTTTCTGAGACGGTGCTTTGCTATAATTAGACGTGACTTTTGGTAATCAGACAAAGATGCTTTTCATCCCTATAACCCTGATAAAAAACAGCACAACAAATGGATCCAGTATAATTCCTCCATTGTTAAAGTACAAGGTTGGGGGGGGGGGTCAAAAATAGACCTATTCATCAGCAATAAGACGCAGCCTGTACATCATAAACAGGAATTCACTCAATTTTCTGCTTACCTTCTGGGATTCAGCGATCTGTATTAGTCACAGTGATCAGTAATGTCAACGACAAAGAGGCCTGAAGTGAGTGAAGCCGTTACTTACTGTGTTTGGCATCTGGACCACAGGGTCAATATAAGCCTGGATGTCATCATAACTGGACTGCAGGCTGATGATGTCATCAATAACCTCATCCATCTTGTCCAAAACAAACACATAAGGAGAATTTAGACACCTTGTGCATTTGCGTTCTACACCTTCCTTTGATCACTAAAGATTTTCTCTCATTTAAGCCGATTTCTAAAGAGAATATTTCTAGAGAAAATGAGAAAAAATTACCAATGAAAGATGTATTCCTCTCAACAGTCCTACAGACATAATCCCTGTGTAACTTAGCTCACAAAAGTAGTAAGTATGCCACAAGCACACATTCACTTAGGATCCCATAGGATCTGTTGGCACTGGGAGCGGAGGAAGGAAGGAAGGACCAAAGTCTGCTCCGTTCCAAAGGGCCGTCCTGCCTAAGGTTCCCTGTCACTCTTTAATCTGTAATTATACCTCCACGGCCATAATTGGCCACTTAAACTCCAATGACAATGGAGTTAAGTTAGTTAATACCCTGACCTTTGCGTGCACATGGGGAAATAACACCCACCAGGGGTGAGAAATGTTTAAATCATAAAGGTTGTGGTGTATGAGAGATGAGCCAGACTTTGTCATTTACTGAACTTTAGGTTTCTGTGAACGCAAAGAGGAACTACGGTGCTAAATATAAACCTGTAACATATATACTAACTGTAAATTAAATACCAACAAAATGAATCATGATGAATGTTTCTTTCAAACATGCTTAGACATGCTTACAACCACAACCGTATGAAAAATAGGAAACGCTGAAATACCTCATTCTCATGGCTGGAGCCGATGTTGAGCATGGCCATGGGACTGTTGGGCGCGCTGTTCCCTGCAGAGGTCATTAGCTGATCGGTGCGCATGCATGGAGAGGGCATGGGTGGTGGGACGTTTCCTGTCTGAGCCTGGGGCATCGTGGGTGGAGAGGGCTGTACCAAGCTTGTGACCGCATGTACAGCCTGCTTGGTGGCGTACGTGGTGGACAGATACTCCTTGACCTGCTGCCGCTGAGACTGTCGAATGTGGTAGTCTGTGGGGTTCTCAAGATGAGTCTGTACCTGTAAATATTATATTATATTATAGTATTTTTTATTATATATTTTGTCTTTTAAAAAATCCACATTGTTTTATACATATTTTGGACTATGGGGGGCGCCATTATTTTAATGAGGTGAAATGGTTGCACTCAGTAAGCTACAGGTGCTACCTGTTGCTATAGTTACCACAGCACAACTCGAAAAATAAAATACATATGAAAATATGATACGATGACCACAGCTACTGAAAGAGCTTACAGGTGGTGATGGATATAAGCATAGGCTTAAACCAAATGGCGTACCATCGTTTTTTGTTTTGTTTTTTTTCCCACAAGGAGTCTAAATGCCCCTGGATATCGAGTGAAATATATGCATTGAGAAACTCCTTCAGTGGCAGCGGCATCATGACAAGCGTCAGCATGTTCACATCCTGCCAGGATGGCATCTAGCATTTCTTGTCTCTGCCATTTGTAAGCTCTTTCAGTAGATGTGGTCTACTTAAAGCCTCAAAGACATCAGAGCTAAAGTGGAGAGAACAAAGACAGGTCTTTAGGAAGTTTTATTAGTTCACAGGCATCTTCCCATTTTTTCTCCTCTTCTTATCGCTAAGAAAGCAGTGAAGACTTCAGTGAAGACATCTCTTGTTGCCCTTGGACTGAAAATTACAAGCAAAGGCCACACAATGTGGCATCTTGTCAGCATTTTATTTTCTGAATTGTGTTGCGGTAATAGCAACAATAGCAAGAGGTAGCGCTCGTAGCTTGCCAAGTGCAACAATTTCATGTCGGTGAATTAATGGCACCCCCCACTGACCAAAATATGTATAAAATAATGTGGATTTTTTAAAATAACAAATCTTTCATGGGTTTTCTATTACATATTTCGGTAAGAGACATCATTTACATTATATTAAGCCATACAAGTTTTAATACCTGGGGCCTGTTTAAAGAAATTAATACTTTTAGTCTGCAGGGATGCATTTAATTGATTAAAAGTGACAGTAAAGACATTTATAATGTTGCAGATTTCTATTTCAAATAAATGCTGTTCTTTTAAACCTTTTATTTGTCAAAGAATCCTGAATAAATATGTATCATGGTTTCCATAATTATAAGCAACTATTTTCAACAATAAGATTATAGGTATTAGAATGATTTCTGAAGGATCATTTGACCCTGAGGATGTAATATTGCATTGAATAGAGTTCTTGTAAACTGTAATAATTTTCCACAATATTGCTATTTTTACTGTATTTTCTAATCAAAAACTGCAGCCGTGGATGAGCACAACACACTTTTTTTCAAAAAAAAAATTGACTTCCAACTTTTGAATGGTAGTGGAAATTTGGCTGATATAAAACTGTAAGTTGGATATTTTGGCTGATATAAAATTGTAAGAATGCATTGGAATTTCCTAAACCCACACACTGAGAAATAAACAGAACAGAAGTATTTAAAAAATAACAGTATTATTAAAAAAAGTCTTAACACCATCTGGCATCATATCTCATGACTTACTCTTCCAGTGGAAAAGTACAGTGTTTTTACTGTCACCATTACACATTACAAATGAAATCAAGCCAAAGCCTCCAAGCGCAGCTAGCTATGTTTCAGAGTCACAGTCATAGATAGTTATATAACTGTGGGGTTTAAAGGGGTCATGAACTGCCTTTTTTATTATTTTGTACTGTTCACTGAGGTATACTTACAATGTTAAGATTTTTACATTTTAAAAAAAAGTATATATATATATATAGTAATAGGTTATTTTGTCCTGTTTTGACCCCCCTCATCGGAACACTGTTCTGTAGAGGCAGTGTTTAGCCACACTATTATGTCATAAAGTGGCGCTTTCCACAGCCTGTCGTTTTGGCAGATTGGCTTCAATATAAGCTGTTTTTAGACTAACGAGAAAGAAGTTCTGAAACTTACAGGATGTTTTTATAGTACAATGACCTCATATATGTTAAAAGATCAAGGGAATTTTGATTTCTCAGTTCATGACCCCTTTAAATCTAGGCATGTATGGGGCATACAAGGGCCAGAAAGAGCCTCCAGTGCTTCACTGAATCACACAGGCACCTGCTGATGGAGTTACAGAATAGTTACAAGTTACATCTGACTAGACTGGTCTCATTCTTTCAATTCAATTCACCGAGTGATTCAGGACACAAAATTGCCATTTGACAAAAAGTGCAAAAGATGCGCACTGATAAAAAGAAAAAAGATTTAAGTTTTAATAAAACAACATATTGTCTGTGCATTTACGGTTATGCTTAAATCCGAGCAAGCACGCTTATCAACAAAACTGTGTCTGTATACTGATGGAAAACATTAGCCATAATACCACATTCCTGAATGAAAACAAGCTCAGGATTAGTGAATGAAAGCCAGTCCGAGCACTTTCACTTTAACATTAAAAAATATGCTGGAGCAGGTAAAACTTTTACAGGCTGGATACAGAACTCCAATTAACACACACAATCTGTAAAGTTGGGACACTGTCTGGGAGGACATTTCCCTGCTGTTAAATCCCTCCATGAACACTATGTGAAGGCATTTTCGGGTAGGGCCAGTTGCTCTGAACTCTCAGAGGTGAAATTACAGAAGGTTAGTTGTGGTTAGAAGTTCATCTCACATGGAGCTCTTCATTACAAACTTTTATTCGATCTAGGAATGGTGGTGGTAAATGTCCAGCTAAATGATACAGCACTTTGTGAAACAAGAGCTGCTGTTGCTTGATCCTGAGATGACACATGGTTGCGGCATGGGAAGACAGCAACAACATGCTAGTGGCTAAAGTGCCACTTGCAATCAAGAAAAACAACAGTGCAACTACATATATGTATAAAACACAAGATTTCTATTCTAAATATATGTTGTTGTTTTTTTTTTACTTTCTGTTTATCAAAGAATCCTGGAAAAAATGTATCCACAAAAAATATTAAGCAGCATAACTGTTTTCATTAATCATGGTTCATGTGACAATGAAGACTGAAGTAATGACTGCTGAAAATTCAGCTTTACCACCACATAAATAAATTACATTTTTAAAATTAAAACAGAAAAGAGTTATTTTAAATTATTATAATATTTCACACATTTTTGATCAAATGAATGCATGCTTGGTGAGAATTCTTTCAAAAACATCTTACTGACCCCAGACATGTAAAAAAAAAAAAAAAAAAATAGTGCAAGATTTTATTTCGGCTTTTTAACACAATTAAATGATCTTAAAGTATAATATCACAATATGCATTATATTGTATTATTATTAATTGTATTAGTTTTAATAATATAATATCATTAGTATTACTTAATTTTGGCAGTCAAAATGATTGTCAGTCTCAAAACTTCTTAAATCTGATGTTGAGTTTGAATGATTCGGTTAATTTGTTGAGATTACTGTTTTGGAGGAAGTTGAACAAACCTTGACAATGTTTTTAGTCACACAAGCAAAGTTGTCGAGCAAGTAATTTAATTGAAAACAGAGACTTTTACTGTCTATTCAAAGGAGCACAAGAAGCTTTACAGTTCCAAAAAACTGTGGGGCTTTTTGTCAAGCTTTGAAATCAGAATGAAAGAAAAAAAAACATCTGGCAAAAAACCTACTGTAGGTGTAGTACAGTTTCATAACATCACACACATGCAAACTCAAAATTCCACGTGTACACTGAGGCTTTCTTTAAACTAACTGATAACAATCCAAGAAAACAATGGCAGAATCACAAAAAAGCATGTCATTTCTAAGAAAGTCTTCGTGTGTGTTATCTCTCAATACGTTATGTCACAACAGCCCCTCTTTTTTCTGTCTTTTTCCTCTTACCTGGCTGCTGTTCCACCGCATTCTTCTACAAATGTTCCTCGCTTTGTTTTTGATCTTGGTTGTAATCTGGCACACTAAAGCTGTGGTCAGTCCTGCACGGCCCACTGACACCTGGACTTTGCCCACTACTCTTTCACCGCAACATGAGAGGAGATTACAAGTGTACCTAATCTTGCCTAATTTGGTCTTCGTGCACTTCTTACAACTCATTCATCCTGTTGGGACGACTAGGGTGGCCGGAGTGCTGAACTATCCAATGGAAGGCAAGATTAGGGTCTCATGGGGAAGCTCATTTATACCCCAATACACAATAATTAGAGGGATTTTGGCGGAATTTAAGGGAGAGGGCATATCCCACTGATAATCAGTCTTAGCAAAGTATTTTCACAAAAATGTACCAGTATCACAGTTCTCTTGCACTCATGACAGGTTTCAATGAATGACTCATACTGGTTAATGTGGTCACAAGACCTGGCATTACTGCTGGCTCTTCGACGAATTGCAGAACGAGTTGTTCTGGATAAATTGTCTGCTAAATGCATAAATGTGAAAGTAATGTAAAATACACTTACATAAGCTGATGGATATGCCTACCTTTAATACTTCGACGGGCACCTGCATGGGTGCCTGGAAGTGTGTTGGTGCGCTGATGGCTGGCGAGGGTGCTGGTGGGCCTGGCATGCGTTGCTGCATGTAATGCATGGATGCTGCCTGCTGTTGCTGCCGCTCCCGCTGCTCCTCCTGCTGCATTTGGTCCCGCATGAGCTGCAGGCGCAGGCCGATGCGTGACGACATGGCTGGGGGACGCGGGGGGCGGGCTGCTGTCACTGTGCAGTCCAGCCCGAAGAGTGGTGGGGTGTCTGTAAAGGAAATAGTTATAGGAAGTGAATATGAAATGAATTTCAATAAATGTGAATTTCAGAAATCCTGAAAAAAAGTATCTATCATTGTCAGTTGTATATATCCGTTAGATTTCTTTTTCTCCTTATTCCACTCTTGGTGTCTATGGCGACCCATAGAACCGCTTGCCGGAAAGTTATAAAATTTGGCACTCAGATGGAGGACATTCTCAATATTAACCATAGCAAATTTGGAGTCTCTAACTCAAACTCTCTAGCGCCACCAATAGGCCAAATTTGCACTCATAATTCTGCTAATAACTTTTATTATATTTTTTATTATATTTTTTATTATAAATTTCTATGGATGAAGATTTTTCGCAATTTTGAATTTTGCGAAACAGTTACCTTTTTAAACTCGTCCTAGATGGTTTGTTTGATTTTTCACTAAAATTTGCTCAGATCATCTTCAGACAATGCTGGCCAACAGTTATCAAAAGCTTTTTCGCATACCAAACTGTTTCCGTAAAGCGTGTTAACAAAAGTGACAAAATGCACGCAAAAACTGCATCTTTGCAACGCTTTATCAGATTAAGGCCTTGGTATGTGTTATATCAAGCATGATGTAAGGGGACATGAGTAGTTTCAGCAGAGCGGCACTTACTGGTCAAAAGATCATAATCATTTTGGGTTTTGTAGTAAAATTTCTATCAACAAATGTCTTTAAAAGATTAGTTCACTTCCAGAACAAAAAATTACAGATAATGTACATACCCCATTGTCATCCAAGATGTTCATGCCTTTCTTTCTTCAGTCGTAAAGAAGTTGTTTTTTGAGGAAAACATTTCAGGAATTATCTCAATATAGTGAACATCAATGGTGCCCGTGAGTCTGAATGTTCAAAATGCAGTTTCAGTGCAGCTTCAAAGGGCTTTAAACGATTCCAGCCAAGGAATAATTTATATACTTTTTAACCTCAAATGCTGGTCTTGTCTAGCTCTGTGATGTGCATACGTACTCTGTGTAATCCGGATCAATACAGTTATGGTAGATCGAAAAACTCCCATCTCATTTTCACTGGGTCGTCACTTCTGCAGCAATGTAGGATGATTTTAAAGTTGAAAATAAGGTGGGACTTTGTCGGCATATCCTAACTGTATTGACCCGGATTACACAGAGTACGCATGCGCATGGCAGAGCTAGACAAGACGAGCATTTGAGGTTTTTTTTAGAAAATGACAGATCGTTTCGCTAGATAAGATCCTTATGGGACATTCAAACTACCGGACACCATTGAATTCCACTCTATGAAGATAATTCCTGAAATGTTTTCCTCAAAAAACATAATTTCTTTACAACCGAGGAAAGGAAAGGAAGTATGATTATCTTGGATGACAATGGAGTTGAGTACATTATCTGTAATTCTTTGTTCAGGAAGTAAACTACTCCTTTAACAAGGGTCTCCAACCCTACTCCTGGAGAGTTACCATACTGCAGAGTTCAGCCTCAGCCCAAATCAAACACACCTGAACCAGCCAATCAAGGTGTTCAGGCAGAGATTGTCTTATGCTGCGTTCAAGTCCTCCTGGAACGTTCGTATTTCCGAGTTG
>JAHKKF010514376.1:0-12464 GCA_019740295.1 Labeo calbasu | reverse complement strand
AGTATATTTTTATATAGTATATAAAAAGCATAGTGTATAATGTTACAAAAACTTTTTTTTTTGCTGATCTTTGGATCTTCTATTAATCAAATATTCCTGAAAAAATGTACTCAACTGTTTTAAATATTGATAATAGTAAAAAATGTTTCTTAAACAGAAAATCAGCATATTAGAATGATTTCTGAAGGATTATGTGACACTAAAGACTGGAGTAATTATGCTATGCTGAAAATTTTGCTTTGATCACAGGACTGAATTACATTTTAAAATATAGTCAAATAGAAAGCAGTTATTTTATATAGTAAAAATATTTCACAAAATGACTGTTTTTGCTGTAATTTTACTGTTTTTGATCAAATAAATGCAGGCTTGGTGAGCAGAAGAGACTTGAAAAACACAATAAAAATCTTACTGTTCAAAAATTACCATTCAAAGGTGTCTATATTATTTTTTTTTAAATAGTGCAGACTACGAAAGTACAGTAAAACAGTAATATTCCATTTTAAAATAATTGTTTTCTATTTTAATATGTTTCAAAACTATTTAAATAGCTGTATATGAGTACATAAACAGAAATAGATTCTAAAAGCTTAAACTTTGAATATATATATATTCCCTTTGGACAACCCAAATTATTTTTTGTCATTTGTTTATTTGTAGGTTTGTACTGTATTTTTTCATTTCAAATAAAGATGCTTCGTACAGTATTTTCATTAAAAGTGGTGAATGATTTATAGGACACAGACTGGCTAATAATTTAAATTTATCTAAAAAAATACACTCAACCTTAAGTAGCCTTATTTAAAAATAATGATAATAATAAATCACTACCTAGTTCAACTAGTAGTATCACATGTAAAAAAGCTTTTTGAATGAATACCCTTTCATTTAACATTTCAAAAGAATGCACAGCAATTTCTTGCCAATTGGCATCTCACCTGTTACTCGCCACTTGTGTTTTCATGTCTGTGTTACGTTAACGCCTGTGTAAATGTCAGCGCTGCTGGCTTCCTTTAAACCTGTGTCTGCTGTGATTTGAATGGGTGATAATAAGGTTTACATGTTTGCAGTTACTTGTAAAAGGCATGTAGTCTCATTTATTTCTGCAGATCCATGTTCAAAATACAAAGTCATGTTTATGCATTTAGGTGCAATATAATATGTAATTTACATAATGATAAGCAATATACAATGTACAGTATATCTCAAGCACTTTGTAATATTGTCCAACATTATTGTCACAAAATGTGGGTAAGCCTCTTGGTTGAAGTGCTACAGATCATCGTTTCCCACCATGTGAGGAGAACATACTTAGCACTTAGTATACAGTGAGCATCTGGTAAATATTGGCATTATTACCAAAATATAGCATGGGAACACTCTCGTCGGCAAAGCAAGAGGGTGCAACCAAACCAGCCGAACAAAAATGACTCTTGAGAACAACTCTCATTCAAGTGAGCAATGCTGATGCGAACTCTATTATTATACTATCGAACTGGTTGCTCAGTAATAATTAGCAGGACTTGCAATAATTTAGTAATACTTCTTAATGTTTTAAGAAAAATAAAGAGGGTTTTCACAGCAATTTCGGTTCTCCAAAGAACCTTTTAGTCAGACCATTTCGTTCTTAGTGTGAGGAACATTTTATTAATCTTTAGAACCACTATAAATGTTAGAGGTTCTTTATGGAACCATAGATGCCAATTAAGAAGTTTAATTAGGAGGCCAATAACTGTAAACACTCAAAGGGCACCAGTCAATTGTAGATTGATTCGATTCTTGATTCTTGATTTGGTTACATGTGAACCACCCTGCCATGGGCAGTGATTCGAGGTCCCGGTAGGTCTGTTGTGGCTCTTGTGGTTCCTGGTTTCGAAATGGTCCAGAGGTGATGGAGACAGCAGCAGGTCACCAGAAACTCTTCTGGTGAACAGATAGATGCCACTCTTAAAAATAAAGGTTCCACATAACCCTGATGCCACAAGTGTTGTTCATGTTGGAACCCAGAAACCAATAGCCTGATCTGAAGAACTCCAAAGAACCTCGACAAGGAGAAGGAGGTTCTTTGCAGTGGCAAGGAACCACTGAAGAACCTTTATTTCTAAGAGTGTGGGTCGAGCAGGAGGCATCGGTGAATGTCATATGCTTGAGCGAGAGTTTGGGGATGTGAAAGAGTGCATTGAGCTTGTTCTTTACTCGCCGATTGAAAGCATCATCATTGAGCTACAGCTACTTCCCAACCTCATCTAGATATTTGCGGTTCAGTTCCGCCTGTTCCCTTTGATTCTCGATCCGCGCCATTTCGATCATGTTTCTCAGCAGGTGGAAGGTGAGGTCGATGGAGATCGGAGGGTCGTCGTTCCGTTTGGAAAACTCCGTGAGCTCCTCTAGGCTGTTGTCCTCGTGTGGTGATCGCAGCTGCGCCGTGGGGAAGTGCGGGAGGTGCAGGACACCGCTTGCTTTCTGCGCTCCGAGGTTTCTTTGCAAGTACTGAAGGAGTTTTTCGCCCACGAGGTAGGACACGGCGTCGTCTCCAGCCCTGTTTAAGAGCACGTCGTCTAGCTGGTTGTTCATGAGGCTCACATCGCGGGGTCGACAGGTGCTCAGCGGGACGTGGGTGGTCAGTAAGACTGAAGTAATGAGCAGGACCAAAGGGACGGGCTTCATGCTGGACACAGCCGAGCGCTTCCTGAGGAAAACAGCCAGGTGTGTTACTAAAGCGGAGCGCATTCGATTCAAAACAAAAGTTTAGTACACAACTACACGGCAAAAGTTTGAAATATGAAAATGAGATTACGAAACGAGTTATTTGTGACAGTCATAACTGTTCTGAAACTGAGACTTGTACATAATCTGAAAGCTGAATAAACAACCTTTCCATTGATGTATGGTTGTTAGGATAGGACCATTTTTGGAATCTGAGGGTGCAAAAAAACAAACAAATCGCCTTTAAAGTTGTCCAAGTGAAGTTCATAGCATTACTACTTATCAAAAATTAAGTTTTGATATGTTTACGGTAGTAAATTTTGGCATAAAAGAAAAATCGATCATTTTGACCCATACAATGTATTTTTGGCTATTGCTACAAATATATCCGTGCTACTTCAGGTTTTATGGTCCAGGGTCACATTTTTGTAAAATCAAGTATATAATCTGAAATGTTTTAGTAAATGATTATTATTATTTTAGTAAATATTCACAGTGCTAAAATAAATTACAAAATTCAAAACGAGTTATTTTTATACTTCTTATACTTAAATATATTTAATATGTTAGAATATTTAGTATTTATTTAATAAGTATAAATATAAAAGTACAAATAAATATGACAAAATTGAGATTATGAAATATCTTGTTTCGTATATTTTTGTAAAATCAAGTAAAAGTGTATTGACTTTGTATTGTTTTTTTTAAATCATGTATATAAAAAGTTTATTTTTAGTAAATATTACGTAAAAGTGCTTATATTAATTACAAAATTGAGATTATGAAATTAGATGTTTTATTTTAAGTGTATACATTTAAAAATATTTTTAGTAAATATAAATATAAAAGTGTTCATATAAATTAATATTAATATATAGTATTTAAAATCAACATTAAAACAATATAAAGATTGTAAAATATTATTTATATGAGTAAAAAAATAAAGAGTTCGTTTTGTAGTAAAAATGCTAGTATACAATTAACAAATACTAGTAAAGTAAATAAACCAATAAAATACTATTAATATTATTTACCAAAGCAAGTTTTATGTTAATATATACAAATATAAATCGTTTCTTTAGGTAATATCGGTGAAGAGGTTTAAAAATCGCATCTGAACTCGTTTATAAAGCAAATAAATATCAAAACACAAAAAATACTGAATAAAAGTAAAGCACAAACATGATCGCTGTTCGGTTAAATAACTATGATGGTCATACCACTATCGTAATAAATAATTGTTTTGTAAAAAACATCAACTAAATTAAAACTTTATCTACTCTAATAGCTGCATAAACCGAATCTTGAAATCAGACGTCACATAGTCACTGAATGAACAGAAACGACACTTCTGTATAACATCAACAATAACATTTAAGCTTGAATGGCCTCAATCAAGAAGTTGAAAGCAAGTCAGATAAGGTAACTTACTCGGTCGTCTTCTGTTGCTTCAAAAGTACTTGTAAGGAAGAGTGTTTGCAGACAGACTGGAGTGGAGCTCCTGGAGCTCAATGGTTATATACATCACACACCGCTCCATTGACGTCAGTCGAGCTGCATAAACTGCTTGTAAATGAGGCAATTCTGAAGTGAAACGAAGAGTGGAGTAAAGGAGCTGTAGATCCGAAGGACAAAGTGAGACGTTTATTTGTCTCTCCAAAGTTTTCCATCACAAACGATCATCCTAATGCTGTTGCAAAGTCATTAACTTGGTTTCAAAGACAATCCGAAGTTGTAACAAACATGTGATCGGTTAATGGTTCTACTGGTCCTTTGACTTTAAAATCATTTGTTTTCAAATGCACCTGAGCAAAGTGAGCTAAGGAACTGCTGTCGTGATGGTTTTCTGCATGGCTGCTCATTTGTGGTCAGGAGGAGAGCAGAAGCGCGCAACGGGGACACGAAAGCCTCCGTCTCTGTCCAAGGTGCTGAAATTCTTCAAGACGCAGCCATACTTCATTCATTGGCTCATGATAGATAGATAGATAGATAAGATATTTTTTTGATATGACCCATTCACAGTATTAGAAGTACATTTGAAAACCTCAAGGTATAATAATACTGACATTAATCCTATGTGTAAACATACACCATGATTTCAAATGCTTTCTGACTGTAAAATAACATGTTTTAAAGCGCGGCTGAGAACAGCCAGATGCAGAGGTTTAGTCACTGTTGACTATTGTTTCTGGCTAGCCGTCAATTCCCTTGAGTGACGAAGCATTAGCTGGACATGCTGAGATATTTATATAAGCCTGACACGCTGTCGAAGGAAAATCCTAAACATGGCTTTACCTTCCTGAAGAGACAAATATAGACAGAGCCAATATATTTCTTAATAGCAGTAGGTGTGATTTGATGTTTTTGGAGGGATGACAGTTAGCAGATACATTAGTTATCCAGTGACAGCTTTGTCTTCTCAAAAAGCTGATCTGCAGGCTGAAGCTGTGAATTGCAGTCAAGCTGAGGAACAGCCGCCCTACATCCTATTGGCAAGGGCGGCAAAGAAAACAGGGTCTATTGGTTCAGCATTGTGCTAGATAAACTGTAAATTCACTGCAAGTTTTCAACGTTAGCTGTTTGTTTTGAAATACAAACTATACACCAATTTCACCAGAGTCCATATTTGCAAAAGTACATTATGTAAAGATGAGTCTATAATGGGTTAACAAGATTCAGACACAGAAATGGAAAAATAAGACGTAATTGATAGGGCTGGGGTTTGACACACATTTCACCGTTCGAATCTGATTCACAACCTTGCGATTCGATTCGATTTCCAACTCGTTTCGATTCAACATCGATGTTTTAGGATATATAAGGTACAGTACACGCCAAATTTTCTCAAGGAAAAAAAACTCTTAACTAATGCTGCAAAATATTGGTACTACAAAACGGTTGGTACTACATTATTATAATACTGAAGGTTAAATTAACTGATTTGTATACAAATGCTTAAATAACACTCAAATTACACTTAAATGACACTTCTTTTATAATAATAACGTTACAGTTACATATTTGTACTCCAGTTGTTGTTTTTGAAATATAAACATTTAAATGGTGTCATAAAAACTTAAATATTGAAGAACAGAACGATGAATGATGCATATTTTAGCGAAATGCTCTTCTTTAGAGTTGAGTTCATTTTTCTATCTGACTAACCATTTTATGCTGACCTAGTATGTGTTTTCTGAGGTAAATATGACATGACGTGACATTGTTTACAAACTGTTTTATTCACGTCTTTGTCCCGTTGAAACACTGATTAAGCGATTACATGAGACAGGGATTTCGGTAAGTTGTAATTTCTTTTAACATACCTTCGGATGTTTATTCATGTTTATTTCATGCTGAAATTGGTATTAAAGCGGAGGAGACGATGAGGTCTGCCGCTTCACTTGAACTGAGGCGCTACAAGCGATCAGTCACTCCACATGAAACAGCGCCATAACGGTATTTATTGTTTAAATACAGTAATAAAATGGTCAGAATTTGAAATCTAAGGCTTTGTTTCATATCAAAAGAAACAAACCACAAAATTCAAATTGCAATTTATTGGATGGGAAGTACGTTATGATGTTCCATACCTAAATGAAAACAGGCTAGACTAATCTCCGAATGTAAAGCGGCAGTTCTTAACTCCATAAATTCTGGAAGAACATTGTAGCCGGAGCTACTTTTTTCAGTTTATGTCTATGACGAATCACGCAGGTACTGATCTACTCCGCAGTGGTTCCTAAAATAGTCCAAATATAAAAACTTATTTTAGGTGTACCGTAGTGATTTAGGATAAGTCAAAAACATGGTTTGGAAAATGGATTCATAAAGTACTTGCTTATTATATACACTGTAAATTTTGAACACAAAAAAGTTACGGACTGCAGCTTTAAGAATTGGTACTGTTTTGTAAAAAATGAGAATCGATTAAAATTGAGAATTCAATATTTTTTACTCAGCCCTAATACAATAGATTTACTGTCTTAGTCATGTGTTTTACACAGATATGTGACCATGGACCACAAAACCAGTCATAAGGGTAAGATTATACATCATCGGAAAGTTGAATAAATAAATAATGTTATGATAGGACAATATTTGGCTGAGATACAACTACTTGAAAATCTGGAATCTGAGGTTGCAAAAAAATAAACATACTGAGAAAATTGTATTTAAAGTTGTCCAAATGAAGTTCTTAGCAATGCCTATTATTAATCAAAAATGATTTTTTTTTTCTATATTTACTGTAGGAAATTTACAAAATATCTTAATGGAACATGATCTTTACTTAATATCCTAATGATTTTTGGCATTAAAAAAAGATAGATAATTTTGACCCATACAATGTATTTTTGGCTGTTGCTACAAATATACCTGTGCTTACTTAAGACTGGTTTTGTGGTCCAGGGTCACATATATTTCCAGGAGATTTAGGTATGAATGATGCTTTTATGAAGAATGTAGGGTTTAGATTATGGAATGGCTTGCCTGTTCAAACTAGAGTCACTACTTATCAATCTAGTTTTAAAGCTTGGTTGAAAACCTATTTGTATGCTTTGGCTTTTAATTTAGGGTGAAGATGTGTTACGTGGTGTTTAAATGTGATGCATTATTTTTATGTTCTTGAATTTTTCATGATTTTTCAGCACTTCGAGTTATAAAGTAGTTGTAAATGCATTAGAAATAAAGGAAATCATACTCTGGCTTTTGTGAAATATATATTTTATACACAGTATTGTGTAGTGATACTCAATGCAATGACCTAGTAGAATACATAACATCCACTTCTGTCAATCACTTTCTTTAATTTAATCACTGTGACCACAGAAGACAAAACATGACTCAAAATGGAGTCACATCCTGTAACAGGCCTGCTGTTCTTAGTTACTGACCATAATACACCATCTAAACACTGGTAAAAATAGACATCAAAATCAAATGTATAGAATTAATATAAATTCTGTACAGAATCTATAATCACAAATGGCATTCATTTCAGAGGTTAATAAAATGTCAGAGGTCTAAATTACTTTCAGCTTTGACTTGGTTGTGCAAACTTCGTCTGTAAGTTTTGTGCACGTGTGTATGTGTTACTACATTTGATAAAGATCAACTGTTAAAAAACTACAAACAAAAATGTTCCCGTGTGTGAGGTAGTGGTCAGTCTCATTAAATCTTATTGGCTTTCCACGAGAGGTAAGAGTTCCAGGCTACAGCCACAATCTGAACAACAGCCAATCTGAAAAACACAAGCAATATCACATTTATGTCTTAAAATATAAATACAAAAACAATAGAAATCCAGATGATTCTCAGGTGTGTGTATATATACACGGCATATATATAGAGAGAGAGATATAGATAGACAGTTAATCCCACTGTGGAAGTTAAGGTGCCAGAAAGCAGTAACATCAAACAACACACAAAAAAAATCCCAATAGTCGAAATGAAAATGAGAGCCTAATTAAAAACTATTTCAAAAATTTCTCAGCTTCCCCCTTTTTAATAAGCTTTCATAATGCTGCAGTGTCGCACACTGTGTTGCTGAGGCACGTCCTGTACGTTCTTTACTCAGTGACGCCCTTAAATCTCCAGCACTGCTGGATTAGTGCCCTGCTGCAATGGACGCATTATCATTATCAATGATCACTTGACTTTTCAGGCTAAAAAGGGTGGTTTTTCAAATCAGAGCTTTACCTGTGGTGGAGAGGGATGAAATAAAAATTGGCGATCTGCACCGGAGGCCAAAGCTGAAGAAATAAATAAACGTTGCATTAAATAGAACATTACTGAATGAACTGGAAAAAAGAACGAAAGAAGAGAAAAGCACAGAAGGAAAACACTTACATAGTAATTGGAGATCAAGGCATCCATGTAGTCCTATTGGGATATGAAAAATGCAAAAACATTATTTAAAAAAAAAAAAAAAGATTATTTTATCATTATTTTTATTACTCATAAATGCATAGTCCCACTGAAGGAATATCAGAAAGAACCCATGCAACCATTGCAATACCCTGGCAATCACCCACCGAACACACATTTTATTCAGAAAACAGTATAAAAAAAACTTAGTTCTAATAAATTATTTTTAGGAAAATTTCATAACTCTTATAAGTTAAAATGTTATAAGTGTTTCTGACCCTGCTGCTTGTTCCTATCTAATGTTCCTTGTAATATTTTGAGCAAATTGACATTTTCTTCAAGCATAAGCTGAAGGACTATGTGAGCACCTTAATACCAAATTATGATTCATGCAATTAAAATGAATCATGCTCTTGCAAAGACCCAAATTAGAACCATGAGAGCTGACGATACCAAAACAAAAATGCCTCATATTATTTACTTTTCTACTCATCAAAGAATCCTCTATATGTATATGGTTTTCAGAAAAGTAGCTGAAAATTCTGACTTCACAGAAATAAATTACACTTCCAAATATATTTTATTTTTTTAAATACATAAAATGTAAACCCTCCATGCCCCCAGACCTGTATGTCATCTTACATTTCACAGTTGACTGTTGACAAACATGATGCAGGGCAACAATAAATGCAGTTATATGACGCTAAAATTTAGGATATCAGACCAAAAAATGCTGCTGTATGAGTTTTGGTAGAATATTTATTGAGAGCAATATCACACAAGTGCTGTTTTTGTCCCAAATAGCACGAGTGGAAATATAATCTTATACAACAGTTCAGTAACCTTAATAAGAAGTTAATATTGTGTTATATTTTAAACACAATATGGTCTGTTTTTGCTCAGTTTTGCCAATGCAAATATTAGCTATTAAAGCCACAGCAGAACTGTTGTGCGTCTTCAAACACCACACAATTTCACAATTTACTTAATTCCTGAATGAATTAGCAGTTTGAACAAATCGAATGAATGAATGACTCAATGACTCATTTATTAGGACTTTTACTGCCACCTACTGGCAGTTTTAGTTTTTTATTTAGAATATCATTTCATTAAAATTATTTTCATATTTACTACATATTAATAAAAAACTAATAATTATATATATATTTATATATATATAATATATATATATATATATATATTTTTTTTTATTATTATTTTTTTCCATGTTTTTCTTATGTAACATAATAATGGCTTTAAATGATCTTTTGTGGGAAATTTCTTGTCCAAATTTGATGTGCAATTAATATGTGAAAAATTAGATTACTTAATTACCACACTGTGTAATTAATTTGATGTTAGATTAGAATTTAAGCAATGAACAGACCATAGATAGATAAAGTCTAAAATCTAAAATAATTCAAAAGTTTTGGATTAGTAAGGTTTGTAATGTTTTTTTTTTTTTTAAATAAAAGTCTCTTCTGCTTATTGTGAAATAATATTGGAATTTAAAATACTGGGTTTCTATTTTAATATACTTTAAAATATAATTTATTTCTGTGATGCAAAGCTGACTTTTTAGTATCATTACTCCAGTCTTCAGTGCCATTCTAGGATTCTTTGATGAATAAAAAGTTAAAAAGAACAGCATTTATTTAAATTTTAATAATATACACTACTGTTCAAAAGTTCGGGGTCAGTATATATTTTTTTTCTTTCCTTTTTAAAAGAAGTAAATACTTTATTCATTAAGGGTGTGTTAAACTGATAGTGATAGTAAAGACTTATAGTGTTAGAAAAGATTTCTATTTTGAATAAATGCTTCTTTTTAACAGTTTATTCACTGAAAAAAGTATCACAGGTTCCAAAAAAATATTAAGCAGCACAACTGTTTCCAACGCTGACAATAAATCGGCATATTAGAGTGATTTCTGAATGATCATATGACACTTAATGTTGCTGAAAAAAATTCTGCTTTGCATCAGAGGAATAAATCATATTTTAAAGTATATTAAAATAAAAAAAAATTCAAATTGCAATAATATTTCACAATACTACTGTTTTTTTTCTGTATTTTTGCTCAAATAAATGCAGCCTTGATGAGCAAATCTTTCAAAAACGTTAAAAATCTTATATATATGTTATATATATATTAAGTGATTTAACTAATTAGATTGAAATGTCTAAAGTAAAAACTTCACTCTAAGTGGTTATAATTCCTTTTATCCTCATCATTTGAAGCTTCTGTTATCCAGACACAAAAGAGCTCGTTACGTGTTCATTCGTGCTTTCATCATGTCATGACTAATGATGCTGGTACCTAAACCCAGCCTAAAGGGCTCCACTCAGGCAGCGAGAGCTCACGGTTCCCTTAAAGCGCTGTAAAAGCTCAGTCCCACCGCATCAAACGAAAGCCAACACCTCCTTTCCCTTTGCCATATAAAAATCAAGTCATCTGGAACACGAGGGCCCTTTCCCTGCTAGTGCCATCTTTTGAAAGGTCAACTTAGTGAGATTGTGTGTGTAAAAGAAGCCAGTATTAGAAACTTGTGTTCTTTCTGTTTGTACTCTTTGCCTTAACAGTTTCTAATTAAGAACGAACAAGGCACCGGCCACCTGGGGTGAAACTACCGCGGGGCTGAGACGTCATTATATTATTTTTCCTGAGCTTGACGTCACAGGAGTTTAGCCCCTCAGGAACAGAGCTTTTCATTTTTTGGACCATTTTGAATACACAAAGACACTGAACACAACAGGGATGCTAATATGCTATATCTTTAGAAGTGAGCAACATCAAAGGACAGCCAAATCCTGTACGCCCTGGAAACTGGCCACTGTTAGAAAGCTGCAGGCAGTTGCTCAGAACAACCCTGGAGACACAAATGCACTGCATTCTTGTCACTTCATTATGACAGTGATCTCTCTGTTAGAGTCGCAGGTTATAAAGCGTCAAATGGCTCATGATGAGAACAATAATTTGCGGATGAGGTGTTGGTTCCAATCTTAGTTTTTCTGCGAGCTAATGCGCACTTAACCTTTCAATCCAATATCAACAGTGAGTTGGACTCTCTAGACTAACACCTGATGATGATGTTGCTGCACTTGGTGTTATTTGTTAAAGTAGGATAAAGTAGTAAGTGGGGAGATGGCATTTAACCTGACTCCACAGACTATGCAGGCAACACAAATGGTTTTAGTGATTTCTTGGCCAGTTGCACACACTTCTATAAAGTGTGGATAAAGTTTTGTTGAACTACTGCAGACTTCTTGTGTATTTTTATGAAATATAATGTGTTATATTAATGTACTGTATAAGTATTATATAAATTAAAAATAACTGAACAGTTATATTAAATGACTAACATTTAATTTTCTTTCCTTAAGGATGTGTGTATTTTGGTTGTTGTTGTTTTTAATTATTTTTTTTTTTTTTTTTAATTGGAAAACTTTACAACTTTACTGAACTGAAAAAAATGACATTCAATTACATTCAATTACATCAATTAATTAAAATACATTATGTGTGGAAAGGACACAAATCCAGTTCATAATTTTAGAATTTCTGTTTTATAGCAAAATGTTTGTTGAAGTTGGTTCGAAATTTGGACAAGGAAGAAAGGACAAAGAAAGAAAGAAAGAAAGAAAGAAAGGTAAATGTGAACAAAGAAATAAGTAAAAACAAAAGAAAATGGAAAGAAAGAATCAGAAATAAAGAAAAAAGAATAAGAAAAAGAAAGAAAAGAAAAACAAAGGAAAAAAGAAAAGCAAACAAAATAACAAAAGGAAAAGAAAGAAAGAAAAAATAAAGTAAAAGAAAAAGAAAGAAAGAAAGAAAGAAAGAAAGAAAGAAAGAAAGAAAGAAAGAAAAAGAAAACACTAAAAACAAAGAAAAA
>JAHKKF010514375.1:27675-47619 GCA_019740295.1 Labeo calbasu | reverse complement strand
AGTATTTATTTGAAACGGCAATCTTTTGTAACATTATAATGTTAGAATTTGTAAATGTATTTATCATTTTGATTAATTTTATGTATCCTTGTTGAATAAGTATTTCTTTAAAAAAAAAAGAAAAACTTGCTGACCCCAGACTTTTGAATGGTAGTGGTAT
This sequence comes from Labeo calbasu, assembly GCA_019740295.1. NCBI lineage: Eukaryota > Metazoa > Chordata > Actinopteri > Cypriniformes > Cyprinidae > Labeo > Labeo calbasu. The sequence continues at coordinate 47,459 of JAHKKF010514375.1, read as the reverse complement.
ATGTGTGTCTATTATCTGGTGTCACCTGCTGATATTGCCAACTCCATATTCTGAGGATGTCTCTGTAGACAGCGTAGAAGAACATCTAGAAGTCCAGCCTTGTTAAACACAGACACAGCCGTACTGCTGCTCTCACTACACATCCACAAAGGAAACAGACATAAACTCACAGATCATACAAAACTGCAACCATGTCGTCTTATTGAACACATTTTGACTGTTCACAACACAATTCTCCTAACATTGTTTTTATCGTAAATACATACAAGGTATTTAAAAAAGACATCACTAAATGTTTTAACTGATCAAACAACTGATTTGTCTCATATTTTGGCCTAATCTTCAACCTGCAAACTACTGACAATATATAAAGCATGATGATGTGCTGGTCACAGAAAACAATTTATGACACTTTGTAACATTTGTTATTACAATACAATACAATAAGTGTAAACAACAATCTGCCTTGATCGCTCACTTCTAACTGGGTTTCCCAAGGATCCTGAAGTCAGTTTGAACTCAATCTTACCAGAGGTTCCAAAGCAAGTTTACAGCCTCATTGGCGATGTCTTCCACTGTGTGTTTCTGTCCTTTGACAGCAGGAGAGGAGCTCACGTCAAAGCCAGCACAGCACTGCTCTCCACAAACACAAACAAGAGACACTTGTCAAAAAAAACCTTGTCTTTTTCTCCTTCTCACTAGGGGTGGACAATATGGTAAAAATGTCATATTGTTTTGTTTTCAGGCAGGATAATGATCCGTTGACACCCATTCATACACATGCAAATGCAGAAGTCTGGAAACACAAGCTCATGCAAAGTTTCATATTTCACTCCATTCCAAACTGAACTCTACCCTGCAAATTTGTATCAATTAATACCAAATATCAATTACTGTATCAGTTAAGACCAATAAAAAGTGATACATCATGTGAGTGTGCTCTCAGCTGAAATAAAAAACACAAATTCAAAAGCTACAGCTTTGCAGCGTTACAAGAATGTGAATTGTATATTTGTACATTTTGGATTATTATTATTAGCTATATGTTAAATTTATGTTTTTTTGAAACAGACACCACAGAGCATGATGACACATCACGAGCATTGCAATGACCAAAGACATTTTGTGAGCTCAAAGTCTATTGTGACCTTCCCTGTATTATGTTTCACATTAAAAATCATGTTGAAAATACAAGTTAAAGACTGCTATGCCAGTAAAGCTTTTTGAACTGAATTGATCCAGCATTCGTACCTCCCTCAGCAGAGCAGACAGAGGAGTCAGTGCATCCTGTCTCACCATGTCCTCACATACTTCAGGGCCTCCACAGGCACTAAGATTCCTGCAACACAGATGAAAATTAAAGGAGAAGTCCACTTCCAAAACAAAGATTCACATATAATGTACTCACCCCCTTATCATCCAAGATGTTCATGTCTTTCTTTCTTCAGTTGTGAACAAACAGTTTTTTGAGGAAAACATTTTTGCATATTTTTCTCCATACAATGATGATAAAATATAAATGTGGCTTCAAACAATCCCAAATGCAGTTGTAAACAATCCCAGCCGAGAAAGAAGGGTCTTATCTAGCGAAACGATCGGTTATTTTAATAAAATTAATACAATTTATATACTTTTTAATGTCAAATGCTCGTCTGGTCTTACTCTCCCTGAACTCTGTGTATTCTAGCCCAAGTCATTTAGGGTATGTCAAAAAACTCTGATCGTATTTTCTCCCTCTCCCTAACTTCAAAAATCATTTCAAAATCATCCTACATTGCTGCAGACGTTCTGACCCAGTCTTTGCAAAGTGAACATGCAAAGAAGATCAAAAACCCTTAACAAAAAAGTTAAAACAGCAATATAGGGCGATTTTGAAGTTGAGGGAGAAAATACAGTCTGAGTTTTTCGACATACCCTAGTCTGTCTTGAGCCAGAATACACCGAGTTCAGGGAGAGTAAGACCAGACGAGCGTTTGACATTAAAAAGTATATAAATTGTATTATTTTTATGAAAATAACCGATCGTTTCGGTAGATAAGACCCTTCTTCCTCGGCTGGAATCGTTTACAAATGCATATGGGATCGTTTGAAACCGCATTTAAACTGGATTTTGGAAGTTCAAAATTGGGGCACCATATCAGTCCATTATATATGCAGAAAAATCCTGAAATGTTTTCCTCGAACACAATTTCTTTACGACTGAAGAAAGAAAGACATGAACATCTTGGATGACAGGATGTTGAGTACATTATTTGTAAATTGTTGTTCTGGAAGTGGACTTCTCCTTTAAGGGTAACTTTTACGAAATAAACCCAGAGCAGAGGAGTCTTATATCAGAAAGCTGTTTAATTTGCATGTAATACACTAAGCTGTTTATTAGACAAACTACTGCAGAGGAAAATAATATCAAATAATTAAAATTCATATAATTACTACTTATCTTTTCTATGTAATAAATGCACAGTCTGTGTGACAAGAGTTTCTGTGTCTTTCAGTGCCTTGGTGGATGGATGCGTAGTACAGCTCAGGTTTAGTATGTCAGTGTCACTTGAGAGTGAGTGAGAGTTTATGTGTGTGTGTACCTGAGTGCTCCAGCAGCAGTCTCTCTGACCGCCAGACTGCGATCCAGCAGTAAAGGTCCTATTTTTCTGACTGCATCTCTCTGGAGGAATCCTGGGATCGTCTGACTCTGCTGTACAACACGAGAGATACTTGCACACGCGTACTCCCGCACATCAGCTGATGGACTCTGCAACTAAACACGTATAAAGAAGAAGAGTCACCTACAAATACAGATACATTTGAACCTTTAGGGAGTAAAAAAAAAAAAGACTGGCTGGTTCAAGACTGGAGAGCCGAGTCTCGTTTGCTTGACAGCTGCATCGGTCCGTTCAGCCGTAAAGGTTTGCTGACTCGCTTCATTTATTTAACATGCCAACATCCCATCAGTGAAAGAGCTGACACATTACACACGCCATACTTTGCTGTTACTCTAATATTGTCTAATATCTTAGCATTTTCAGATATTCAGATTCATAAACTTAATCTACTACAAGTATGTAGATTTGTCACAGCAGTGGCAGCTTACTTTATCGAGTAGCTCCGCTGCCGGAGAGTCTTCATCTTCTGATTCTTCAACAGTCTGTTTAACAGGAGTTGCTGAAAGACCATCGGGCGAAAACGACGGCCGCTTGAATTTGTTGTTTTTAGTCTTTCCCATGTTTTAATGTTTTTGGGCTACACTCGAAGTTAAATGCCAATTCCGATCTGATTTAAAACTCCAGCAAGCTCACAACACGAGCGACCATGTGGACACACTGCCGTAAAGCGTAAGAGAAAGTCGTAAGAAAAGTGTCGTCGAAAAGATGGGAGCGCCACCCAGTGGGTCCAACAACGCACTGTATTTGAAAATGAGCCTGCAGAAATCTTTTTTACTCTGCATGGGAGATACTGAATGTCAAACGGTCAGCATCCAGTCATCTGTTTTCGCTATCTGAGGTTTCCGCCACAGAATAACCCATAAATCAAAACCAAGTGTATTTGATCTTGTTACAGATAAACTCCTTCAGGAGAGCCCGTGTCTAATCTTTAACAGTATTAAAAGTCAGTCTTCCCATGTGGTGTATGAGATCTGTCTGTAGTCCCTCCTCTGCATCCTCTCTTAGGAACCTAAAAATCTGAGCGAGGACTTTCATTTTTTGCCATCATTTTCTCTCATTTAGTGCCCAAGCAGCATCCCTGTTGAAAAAAACAGCATATGCTGGTAGGTAGGTTTTGATGCTGGTTTAAGCTGGTCCTTTGCTGGTTTATGCTGGTCCTTGACCAGCAACATGACCTGCTAAGGACCAGCATAAACCAGCAAAGGACCAGCATAAACCAGCTAAGGAGCAGCTTAAACCAGCATCAAAACCTACCTAACCAGCATCCCAGCATCAAAATACCTACCAGCATTCAACAGAGATCTAAATAATATTTATTTATTCATTCATTCATTTGATTTTTTTTTCAAAGAATTGTTTGTTTATTTGGTTTTTGTGTTCATTGAAAAACATCGAAAAATACAGATATATATGTCGCCTTGTAACATTATATGTAACATTATTGTTCAGAAGTGTGAGGTTGATGTTTTTGAAAGAAGTTTATGCTCACCCAGGCTACATTTATTTAATTAAAATACAATAAAAACAGTTTTATTGTGAAACATTATTACCATTTAAAATAACTGTTTTCAAACCTATTTTAATATATTCTAAAATGCCATTTATTCCTGTGATGCCAAAGCTGAATTTTCAACAGCCATTACTCCAGTCTTCAGTCTCACATGTTCCTTCAGAAATCATTTTAATATGTGACCCTGGACCACAAAACCAGTCATTAAGGGTCAATTAAAAAAATATATATATACATATGAGATTTGTTAGGATAGGACAAAATTTGAACGAGATACAACTATTTGAAAATCTGGAATCTGAGGGTGCAAAAAAATCAAATATTGAGAAAATGGCCTTTAAAGTTGTCCAAATGAACTTCTTAGCAATGCATATTACAGGAAATTTACAAAATATCTTATGGAATATGATACTTAATATCCTAATGATTTTTGACATAAAAGAAAAATTGATAATTTTGACCTATACAATGTATTTTTGGCTATTGCTACAGATATACCTGTGTTACTTAATTAAGGCTGGTTTTGTGGTCCAGGGTCACATATATTGATTTGGTGTCGAGAGACTTTCCTGTTTTTAATGCATCCCTGCTAAAAAAAATCTAAAGACCCAAGATTTTAAAAGCCTTTAGAAGTATTGTTTTAACCATTTTATTTTACTTTCTTTCTTCCTTTCTTTCTCAACAGGGTAGGTTTTGGCTGTAGAGCTTGTTTGACCTCTCCTAACCCTGTGCAGTGTGTCGAATGAGAGCTGGAGACCCTGGGTCTTCCTTTCCAAATCCCCTACTGCAAGTCAGCGCGTGGCAATCCTCCCCAATAACTGTCCTGAGAGGACCCATTATTCATCCCAATTCAGCATGTTTCAAAATCACATACAGCTAGCAGATCAGAGAGGATTTCAACATTATGGGTCTGAAACAATTTAAAAGAAAAAAAAAGCATCTTAACACTCACACATTTCTCTCTGTCTTTCTGTGTACAATGCATCGAATAAACTGAATAATTAGAGCATGTAAATGTTAATTCCTGTTCCAACATGTTTCCTTTTTCGTCTGCTGTCCTTGCATAATTTTGTTGATAACGGCTCCCTATCTAATAAGGAACTCATAAAGTCTTTATCTACCACACATACACATCCGAAAGTTTTATATGTTCTAAAACACATTTTCTATTCAACCAAGTCAAACATTTTGCAAACTCCACACATACAGTACAAACACTGCAAGGCTGAAGAACCTCAAAATCTCCTCAAAGAACATAAAGGCGAACACAAACTCTACACTCTCACCAGTAGATGGAAGTATTGTTCTATGTTACGACGCCAGCAGCGTCCCAAATCTCTACACAGCAACTTCACACTTTTTCAGATCATGTTTGTGTGGATAAACAGTGCAGCATAATGACGAAATACATCTGCTGGGTGAAATATCCATCAGCGCCTGGGCCAAAGGAGAGCTGGAGCGCACTGAGAGGCTGTTCTGTGAGATAGGCATTGGCCATTTGGCCATTTTGAGGTGAATGATCTACGAGCACAGTTTTTCTTTAGAGTAAAACAAATAGACCACACATTCCTCCAGCAAGCACACTTAGTTATACGGTCTACCATTGTTCACCCAGGCTTAAAACACAAGCCGTTTCGACAGGAAGTTCAACGCGCGCTTTAAAGTAGATTACGTGTTGCAAAAAAAAAAAAAAAAAAAAAAAATCTAAGACTTTTAAATGTATTTTAATTTAAGAATGCAAATGCCAGAAGACTGCCAGGATTTGTTTGTTGTGTGTTAGATGGCATCTAGAAATCCTCACCATGTGAGAAAAGCAAGCACAAGACGGCGGAAGTTTATTTCTGCTTTTTCCAACGGATGTTCACAGTCTCACAGCAAAATGAAGAGAGGAACCCTGCAAAAACTCTTTGACTTCATGTGATTTCTTGTTTACTAGTTCTGGTCAAGAAGTCCATTTCAACTACTTTCACTACTAGATGTTCAATTCAGTACATAGTACCTCAGTAGTATCGCTTTCCTTTCTGCATACAAGAGCATCCAAACCAAACCAAAACAAAAACATATTTTAACACCCAAGTTTCGCTTTTTGTTATTATTTATTCATGTTTCATTGAATCCTCAATGTCTCTGAGTTTTGCGTTGAGAGAGAAATCCCTGTGAATTGTTATAGAGGACACGGCTGCGTGTTTGTACCTCATGACAAGCTCATCAGCACACTGCCTTATGAGACAGTAACCTCTATGCTAAAGCCACATCTGCACCCACATAAGCACTATAACAGAGTCAGAATACAGAATTGGTCCCATGCTGCCATAAAATGCTACAATAGAGCATTTCCATCCAAGATAGAGAATGAGAGAGGCAGAAGGATGAATAAACTAATCGGTGTTATGTAAAATGGGGAAAGGCAGCTCTTTAGGTCAAAATAAGTGGGTGCTTGTCCTGATGTCAGGAAAACCACATAATGAAATTTAATTACAGTATATAGACATAATCTGCCCCCCGCAGCCCTCCTCCGCTGGGTGAGACTGAGGGGCAACAGGAAAACAGACCGTTTTCTTACTAACTCATTTACTAAACGCATATAAAAAGGAATCAGTGTTTTTATTTTCCAGGGAATAATGAGAGGGAGAAAGAGCAGCCATATGAGCAGATGAGGTATAATTGATATAATTTTTCGTGTGATCTTTATCCATCAGCTGTTGCCCTGAAGGCTTCAATCTGACCTCTTAAGCAAAGGAAAAAACACACACAACTCCAGCTGCAGAAACAATGAGAGAAGAATAACTACAGCACAAATCTGGACAGAGGGAGCGGGTCCAAATACTTTTCTTCACCTCTCTTCTCTCTGAATCAGGCTTGATCATGGACCTCAGTGTAGGAGGAAACTGTGATGTCATGCTAAAAATGTGGATCACTCATGCAAGAACAACCTGATCAGACAGGTTAACTCTTGGCTTACGGAAAATGACTGCTTTGATTCATATGAGTGGCTTTCTAGAGAAAAACTTAGAAGGGGCCAATAAAATCTCTGTGTGAGAATAATGAATCACTTTGCTGGTCTAGTTGTAAAAAAGAGTATTACTAGAAGGAAACTATTTCCTTGGTAGTGTAATAACAACCTCTCTTAACTGTAAGGTACTTACGAGTTATCGTAGACACTCGGCTCTCAGCTATTTACATAAATGAAGTGCTTGAGGGTAAAAGCATTGTAATGCAACTAGACTCCAGCCATTATCTAAACTTCAGTCGAAATGATCCCGGAAAATTGTCTGTGCTTGTTGATCAGAGGCCTAATGCTGCACCATGAACCTCAACATGACCATGACCATTAAGTGCTTTTGTAGCACTATTGTAAATTACCATAATTTATCAAAATACCATGGTAGCATTGCTGTGGTAACACCAAAAAATGTTTTGTTAGAGATGGTCTCTTTGTGAGAAGACAATAGTGAACCCTTCAGTGCATGATTGAGGGGATTTCTGACTCAGGCCACATGATAGCAACACCTTCAACCAGATTAGCATTAGCTGTGTTTTTCATTGTAAGGCGATTTGTGACCCTGGACCACAAAACCAGTCTTAAGTCGCTGGGGAATATTTGTAGCAATAGTTAAAAATACATTGTATGGGTCAAAATTATTGATTTTTCTTTTATGCCAAAAATCATTAGGAAATTAAGTAAAGATCATGCTCCATGAAGATATTTTGTAAAATTCCTACTGTAAATATTTCAAAACTTAATTGATTAGTAATATGCATTAAGAACTTCATTTGGACAACTTTAAAGGTTTTCTCAATATTTTGATTTTTTTTTTTGCACCATCATCAATGGAAAGCTTATTTAGTCAGCTTTCAGATGATGTATAAGTCTCAATTTCGAAAAATTGACCCTTATGACTGGTTTTGTGGTCCAGGGTCACATTTAAAAAACCTCAAGTCCTATATGTGCCGAAGGTGTTAGCATTAGCACTAAGAGCGGGATATTACAGGCAGCTACATAAAGTCATTTCACATGTGGAGAGCATGATAAGCCCCTGAGGAATGGCATTATGTAAATTCATATTGAATTTGTATTTGTATGTGTAGTATGCCTTAGCCTTTTGAAACGTTACATTTTTGACCCACACTCAGAAGTCATTTACAGGATGAATAAATAATAGTTCACAAAGATATAAAAGCACATGCAATGCAGTGTGTGTCTGAGAAAAGGAAGTTTGGTGACTGTAGTAATTTTACATTTGTATGTGTCACTGAAAAGCTTGAGAAAGTTGTAAGTCATTGAATCGAGTGAACACGGAACTCCCTTTCTGGTTAGCTAATCCTGGCGTCTTTTCTGTCGTCTGTGTCCAGTTTACACATTTCAGCCGGCTAAAACTAGTTGAATTGATTTTTTGCAACCATATTTCTGTCTGTGTAACGTTACCTGAACATCCAAAACATTCTGTTCTGAACAACACCTTCAGCATTATGCCCACACAAGTACTGTAACGTATGTAGAACAGATCTCATTATGTATTTAAATATACATATATTGGAAGCTGAAACTTGAAATCTAAAATGTATTTACATACTTGCAGCTTCAAAAACATATATTGAATATTACTTGCAGTAGATGTGTCAAGAGTCACGGTCTGAGAGTATGATGCTTCAGTGAGCGTGAGATATGAAACACTAGCACACTCTTCCAACAGTAACACTATGATGACAGACACAGAATGTTGGCTTTGTATCATAACCTGGGATCAGTCAGTGGAATAATCACTAGGATGTGCTAATCTCTCTACAGTGACAATTGTACTGCTGGGCTTTTTATTGTTTATATGCTTAATATTATACCAAGCAAAATCACATAACAATATGCAATTATGTGTTACATGAATGTAAAAAAAAGGAAAAAAAGAAAACTGTTTGTCTTGTACCACATGATGAACCTGTTGAACCTACACGTGAGAATGACAACATATTTCATTTCGTCTCGTTCGCATTGCTCTCGGGGAACAACAGCTGCTGCACCTTCAATCACTTTACTTACTTACAATTACTTACAAATACTGGGTTTTTGTTTTCACCACCATTACTTTGCCCGATGATGGTCATAAATATGAAGGATGAGCGGAAGTGTCATATGACTAAAACAGATGAATAACTGGATGAAATCAATGTATCGAATTTCAGTTAATGACAACCTGTGGCTTATATTCATGCATGAAAATTCCGTCATTTATTACTCATCCTCGTGTCGTTTCAAAACCGTAAAAGCTTTGTTCATCTTCAGAACATAAATTAAGATATTTTTGATGAAATCCGAGAGCTTTCTGACTCTACATAGACAGCAAAGGAACTGAAACTTTCAAGGCCCAGAAAGGTAGTAAGGACATTGTTAAAATAGTCCATGTGACATCATTGTTCAACTGTAATTTTATAAAACTACAGGATGTCACTAGGAATTCTGGGCCCTGTGCACTGAATTTGCAATCCCGTTGAAGACTGACATGGAAGAGAAGAAATTGTTTAATATTAAAGTCATTATTTTTGTTTTCTTTGCACACAAAATGTATTGTTGTAGCTTCATAATATGGTTGAACCACTGATGTCACATGGACTAATTTAACGGTGTCCTTACTACCTTTCTGGACCTTGAACTTTTCCAGCATAGGCTCATTGGAAATACGTGCCTCTATATACATTTCTGCAAAACTGAAAAAACATACATATATGTACGAATTACTGCAGTTTCCAACCTGGTCTCATAGCGAAAAGTACCTGGGGGAACTTTTTCACGAGACGCTGCAGTTTCCAACAGAAATGTCCACTGAGTGGTGCTTTTCCCTGGAACAGATGAACGTAAATACAGTATGGTACGTTTTAGGGTAAAGGCTAGATGGTATACGAATTGTACGGTACTGTACAATAATTACTGTTTTTAAATTATTGTAGGTTTAGGGGTAGGGTTGGGGTAGGTGTAGACATTAATAAAACACAATCTAATAGGTAGGAAATGTAATTTATTAGACGTTTTAAAAATAACGTACCATCTGCACTACACCTAAACCTACCCGATAGTACATGAACAAAAGCGAATATGATCTAAAAAAGCAATCGCAAACATGCCATTTCAGCTTGTTTTTCGATCTCTCGTCTTTTAGCTCTTTCATCATGAGTCGTGTTTTTCACGGGATTCGTACCCAAGGTTTTCGCATCCTTAAGTCAATTCCGTGCCGGCTGAGCTAACGAGCTTGTTGTGTCCATTTGTGCTGGCCTGTCATGTACACCTACCCCAACCCTAAACCTACCCTTACTGTATTAAAAATATAGTGTTGGTAGCATACTCTGATAGGTAGCATTATTTGTCAAAACATATGGACATATGAAACATATGGAGCTGTAATCATAACTGTTTATGTTAAGTTGGCAGTTTCCTTTTGAAATGAACACTAGAGGCAGTAAAACTCCAACAACTTTTATTCCTTTTCACACAAAATATGATTTACAGGGACAGAGTTTTGATTAATAAACCCTCATTTTCACACAATTCCTTGCAGAATATTATGTTTTGAGTTCAAAACAATTTTAACGTCCTGTGCGATTTGAAAACTGATACTTTTGAACATTGTCGTCACATATACAGCTTCATATGCATGAGTTTTCTAATTCAGTAGGTTTGCTCGGTAGTTCACGCAATGCACTTGAGTGATAAAGAGCCTATGAAATTACAGTTCAACAAAACAGCTCTAATCCGCATAAGGATGTTAAAATGGCACGGCTGCATCAACAAATGCATTTTTATATCACTTTTGCATTTGTTAACACTGTTGGGTAGGATTAGGGTTGGGTTTGGTGTAGGGAATATTTCCAACAGGATAGAGCATTAACCTTTAGCGACACTCCCTGGGTATTTGAATTCTGAGCAGTCGCAATACGTACCTCAAACACCGTAATAAAAATGTGCCACGGTCACATATTAAACGTGTGTTTTAGCGCCATTCTCTGGACTTTTCACTTTGAAACGTAAGGTACGTAATTACAGTGTTGCAGAAATGTATATAGAGGCATGTATTTTCATGAGCTTGGGTTGAACCTTTCAGTTGTGTTGCTGTCTACGCAGGGTCAGAAAGCTTTCGGATTTCATCAAAAATATTTCAATTTGTGTTCTGAAGATGAATGAAGATCTTACAGGTTTGGAACAACATGAGGGTGAGTAATTAATTAACAGCATTGTCATTTTTGTGTGAACTATCCCTTTAAGTTCTTAAGCATAGAGAGAGCATACGTTGAAACTGATCGGGTGAAAGGCTGTAATATGATGGATAATCTCACCACGGTGAAAAGTGTGATCCAATAACTCCCAAATGATGGATCTCTGACTTGCTTACTATATTAATCACTTTCTCTGATGCAGAACAATGCGTAGGGGTGTAAATGGTGTGTCAGAGTGAACGTCAATGCCACAGAAAAAGACTATGTTAGACCATGCAACCCAGAGACCTCCTGATCTCTTCCTGGGTGCCCAGTGAGTGGGGGGTTAAGAGAGGGTGGGGTGTCAGCCTCACAAGCGTAATGATTGGCCGAAAGGGCCGCAGTCAGCTAGCCTATCGTGTGAGCTCTCCGGGCGGTTATCCAGTGTTTGGCCTGGAGGGCGTGGGCTTGACATTCTCTGGCAGAAACTCAGCTGGACTTTAAACACTCCAGTTGGTGCACAAGACTTCTTTAGACATGAGCACAATGTTATAGCTGTTTTTCTTTACAATGTAAATCTTTGGTGGGATGTGAATAAATGTACATTAAATGGCACACTGTAACCCTAAGATGCTATTCTACCTGATCGACCTGATGATTGTATAACAGTGTATTGAGGTTGATTCATTGATGCTAATATAATATTTTGGATTTGAATAAAACCAACTCACTTAAATGTTACCACATGAAGCACATTTTCCCTCAGTTCTGCTTCCACAGTACAGTACTTTGGACCATATGTATCTGAGCTGCTATCTGAGCCAGATCTGATCTGAATCAGATTTCGTCATATTCATTAAAGCTCTCTATGACCGCGTCCAGTTTCTTACAGCTTAAGCTATTGGCAGTATTCAAAGCATCATTCTAAATATTATCACTTATAAAAGTCTGCATCTATACGCATTATGGTCTCAATGATTTTTATTGGGATTTCTAAACCCTCAATGCTTCATTCTCTATCACAACTAAAACACGCAGTAATTCAGGGGGAGACATTTTTACAGGCCCCTTTGTTTTCTGAGAGCTAGTTTGGGTTGTTAGAGGAATATTCCAAACGCTGCTTTCCAGAATCACTCTGCAGATGACACTGATTTATTTCTTCTTACTGCAGCAAAGAAACATGAGAGTTCACTGACCTCTGCTGAATTAAGGCGAAAATCTTCACGTCTTCTAAAGGGGAAAATCAGGTGACTGGCATTAGCGCTAACATTTAATGGAAAATTGTCGTGCGAACACGATGTGATTGAACAAATTAATTTGTCAATAATTGTTATTTTGAAGAATGAACTCAAAAATGGTTACAGTTCATATTTGCTGTATTGAACACAGATTTTTTTCCATTTGTCTTTTTGTTCTTTTAAGTAGGGATGTGGGGAATTCATCACAATAATTACTAATGTTCTCTGGACTGATCCTTCAATGAACTTCAAAGGATAAATATTAACATGAGCAAACAAAGCCAGATGACCCGTACTGGCCCTGACGGCTATTTTGGATATGTGGTGATGAGATAAACTAACATCATGATCAGAGACTTTTGAAGTACTTTCTTCAATAATTATTTTCTCCTTTTTTAAATTGACAAAAAAAAGTTAACACTGAACAGATACAAAACAGTTCAGGCTCTGGTTTTGGTATTCTGAGGGGATAAACAACCCCAATCCATCGTCATTCCAAAGTTTAAAACATAAAAAAGTACAGAAAACATCTTGAATGTCACAAATCCATTTTTTTTCTAACTGTAGTTCACAGAGCTGACCATCAAACATACTCAAATAAATCAAGTAGAACAGAACTTCCTGTAGATCAGTAAAGAATGAACTTATTATCAATGAATGAGTGCAGCTATATGTAATGAGCCTGAGAGTATGGCATGTTTGCTGAATCAGCGCTCTGTGTGTTAATGTCCTCTGCCAAAAGCAGAGCCTGGTTCTCACATGCTCTGGTTCATAAGGCCATTCTGCACGTCCCACACAGAGCTCGCTTTTGTAGGAGGATCCCATCATAAGTCCCTAATGGATCTTATCACTTCTCCGATGTGGGACGGGAAGGGGGGTTAGGGATACGGTATCCTCCCTTCATTGCTGTCATAGTAACAGTGGTTACAGCTGCTTGTTAAGGAAAGGGATGAAGTGAATTTGGGATGCATGAATAAACGCTACATTTACACCTAATACAAAGTCAAAGCCTGGCGTTAATCCAAATTCAGTGCTAGTACACAGGTAAAATATGGACTAACCCAAAAATGGGGTTGTTTTGACCCAGTGGATAGGTTATATGTTTAACCCAACCTTCTAGGTAGGTTGTTAAAATTTTCTAGGTAAAATTTTTATTGTATATAATTACATTTTTATTTACTTAAGTGTATATAATAAAATAATTCAGTTATATTTTGCCTTTATTTTACAAAATAGTAGATCTAACGGGACTCTTCAGAAGCGTGATAGATCCAAATGCGAGCTTTACTGAACAGATCGTGGTCAGACAGGCAAGGTCGATCTCCAAAAAACAGTGATATCCAGGGCAAACCAAAAGCGTAATCCAAATAAACAGGCGGAAAGTCAAAGTCCAAGAGAGCAGTCCAAAAGTGACAAATAAACAAGGCAATGGAACAAGGCAAAACTATGGCAATGAAACAGGGTAAAAACTATGACTATGAAACAAAACAATAACCGTGGCAATAACAAAAACAAGGCAATGAAAACAGGGAAAATGCTTGGTAGAGTCCGCACAGGCAAAACAATACTTCGCCGAGGTCTGTTTGGCATGGCCTTCTTTATATGGCCACCAAACAGGAAGTAACCAGAGAAGCAGCAGAGGGAGCAGACAGTGAAACACTGGAGGGCCTGGGCCGTGGAGCAGTGGCAGACAGTGGAACCCTGGAGGACTTGGGCCATGGAGCTGTGGCAGACAGTGGAACCTTGGAGGACCTGGGCCGTAGAGCTGTGGCAGACAGTGGAAACTTGGAGGACCTGGGCCGTGGAGCTGTGGCAGCAAGTAGAACACTGGAGGACCTAGGCCGTGGAGCAGTGGCTGACAGTGAAACACTGAAGCAGAAGTCCACCATGGCGGATTCTGAGGAGCCTGGAGCCATGGCGGGGCAGACAGAGCAGGCAGAGCAGGGAGCCATGGCGGGGCAGACAGAGCAGACAGGAGCAAAGATACCCACAGTGGAACAAATGACATCCACAGCAGAGCAGAGAGTTCATGATTGGCCTCCTTGGCCGTGACATGACGGGCAGAGTGTTCGTAGGTGACCTCCATGGCCGTAACAGGACAGGCAGAGAGTTCATGATAGGCCTCCCTGGCCGTGACATGACGGGCAGAGAGTTCGTAGGTGGCCTCCATGGCCGTAACAGGACAGGCAGAGAGTTCATGATAGGCCTCCTTGGCCGTGACATGATGGGCAGAGAGCTCATAGGAGGACGCCGCCCCCATAGGAGGTTCTGCAGCTGGAGCCGCCACCTCTGGGGGCATTGGCGCAGACTCATGGTCAGACAAGATTTCTGGAGCAGACTTGTGGACCGACGTGGCAGTGAGTTTATGAATGGATGCCGCCTCCTTTGGAGGATCTACAGCATAAGCTGACACCTCTGGAGGCATTGGCGCAAATTCTTGGACAGGAGAGGCCTCTGGCACGGACTCGTGGACAGACGAGGCCTCAGGGGCAGACTTGTGGTCAGACGAGGCCTCTGGATCAGACTTGTGGTCAGATGAGGCCTCCGGAGCAGATTCGTGGTCAGACGAGGACTCAAGAGTGCAGTGTGTGGCCCACACACTCAAGATGGCGACCGCCATTACTGGCAGCACAGGGTGTGGAGGCTGTGGGCATGCGGCTTGGGAGCGTGGGCTCTGCGTGGCCTGGGAGATAAGACGAGACTTGGCGAGGCTTTGGAAGGAAGGCTAAGACCTGACGAGGCTCTGGGATGTCAGCTGATACGTGACGAGGCTCTAGGGGGTCAGCTGAGACGTGATGAGGCTCTAGAGGATCAGCTGAGACGTGACGTGGCTTTGGAAGGTCAGACGGGACCTGGTGAGGTTCTGGCATGACAGCTGTGGCTTGGTGAGGCTCTACGATAGCAGCCATGTTGTGAAGAGGCTCTGTTAGGAGCGCAGCTGTGTCTTGACTTGACTGAGGGAGATCAGCCGTGACTTGACTTGACTGAAGGAGATCAGCCGTGACTTGACTCAGGGAGGTCTGTCGTGACTTGACTTGACTCAGGGTGGTCTGCCATGACCTGACTTGACTCGTGAAGAACAGCTGTGACTTGACCTGGCTCGTGAAGACCAGCTGTGACTTGACTTGACTCATGAAGGTCAGCTGTGACTTGACTTGGCTCAGAAAGATCAGCTGTGGCTTGACTTGACTCAGGAACAACAGCAGTAACTTGACTTGGCTCATGAAGATCTGCTGTAACTTGGCTTGACTCAGGAACAACAGCTGTGACTTGGCTTGACTCAGGAATAACAGCTGTGACTTGGCTTGACTCAGGAACAACAGCTGTGACTTGACTTGATTCATGAACAACAGCTGTAACTTGACTTGACTCAGGATACACAGCTGTAACTTGACTTGGCACTGAAAGTGCAGCTCTGACTAGACTTAATACCGGAGGATCAGGCATCACTTGACTTGCCTTGGGTATGGCAGACATGATGGGATGAGATTCGGTTGAGATGATTTTGGCATGATGAGGCTCAGGCGTGGCAGCCATCTTGGCCGGGGACTCAGATGGGGCGGCCATCTTGTGAACAGGCTTGGGGATGGCGGCCATCTTGTGAACAGGCTTGGGGATGGCGGCCTTCTTGTGGACTGGCTCTGGGATGGCGGCCATCTTGTGAACTGGCTTGGGGATGGCAGCCATGACAGGTGCCGACTCTGGAGTGACAGGCATGGCGTGAGCAGGCCCTGGAGCGGCAGGCATGGCGTGAGCAGGACCTGGAGTGGCAGGCATGGCGTGAGCAACACCCACAGTAAAAGGTGAACCAGCAGGTTCAAAGGGAAATCAATGTATTGTTCAAGAGTCCAGTGAGGGGTATGGTGAGACATTAGGTAATTGAGTGAGTCTTTGAGTCCATGTCGGAAGATGTCTTTTAGTGCAATGTCATTAAATCCCACCAAATCTGTGGTCCAAAATCTGCTGGATCTTTGGAAAGCGAAGTATTCTGTCGCTCCAGGGCCTGCTCACGCCATGCCTGCCCTTCCAGAGTCTGCACAGTCCATGGGTAAGGGCTCCCTCTGCTGGTGTGGCATTACAGTAGAGTTGAAACAGGACAGGATCAGGAAAAAAAATAAATAGATAAAATAAAATAAATTGCCAAAAACACTAATAGTTTTTTACTTTTTTTATATGCATTTTGAAAACTGTATTTGTACATTGGTGTTTCCATTCAGATATTTTAATGTAAAATTCACATCAAATGTATCCTAATGGAAACCAGGCTTATGAAGGTAACCTTTGCATAATTAAATACGTTTTAATCATCTTGTACTAGCTGTAAATAAGGATTACTTTCTCTCAGAAAACTGAAAGCCATTCAAAGGAGTCTTGAATCAAGTCTGCAGTCATAAATATGAGTAAGCTAACCTTTGCACAGCATTCTTAATGTTTCTCATATCACCTTTCACCCTGATGAGCAGCTGCCCCATGCGCACCAGACAGAATCAGCAGAAATGCCACACTGAGACTGAAGAAGTGATTATATGGAGCTGTTCTCTCAGGGTTTATATAACTGTGACTGTAATAAGATCAGCACCAAATGGTACACACAACACTGTGATGATGCAGGAGCACATGCTCCATAAGAGGATCTACTTCCTGTAGAGACAAATAAACACATGCACGCAATGTGCAGCAGCGTGTGGAATAAGTCTTGTGTTTATGTGTGTGTCCGTATAATAATGGAGACCGTCCCTCTACAAACAACCCCTCCACCCCTGAATCATGAGACTAGCCGTGCTGTCTGTCTCTTCTTTCTCTCCTGTCTTTCTCTGACTGAAAGAGGAAGCGCAGACCACTTCCCAGTGTAGCATACAGGGTTGTGCTGATTCACGAGTCCACTAAGCAACCAAAAACTTTCCATCCACAAACTGTGACGACACATCCAAATTATTCAAATAAAAACCAGAAAGCATTTTAAAAAATAACACTGTAAACTTATATCTTAGTGTACAATAGTTGTTCTTACATTTTTTGGGCAGCACCCCCATATTCATTATCCAGGTACTGTTCTACTCCCATCAAATAAAATGTAGTACAGTTGTCTTACCTGAATGATAATGTTCATTTGACTAGATGGAGTGGTTGAAAATTAATGAGGGCTTATGGCAAAAATGCCATCAAAATGAACAATAGTGAAGAAAGGGGGAAATATGCCCCTGCACTATTAAAGCATGTATTACGGCTGCTGCGATTGAAATGAAATGTGAAAATGAATAAAAAGTGTCAATTCGCAGAATTACATTTAGATCCGTTCACACTACATCAGAATGCTTTTACGTGCTGATTTGTGCACCGCTGAGCCTTATAACCAATCAGACGTGTTTCTGTTGAACTTAGGAACGAATTGGCCAATCAGAGGCGCTTAAAGGAGAAGTCCACTTCCAGAACAACAATTTACAGTTAATTTACTCATGCCCTTGTCATCCAAGATATTCATGTCTTTCTGTCTTCAGTCGTGAAGAAATTATGGTTTTTGAGGAAAGCATTTCAGGATTTTTCTCAATATAATGGACTTCATTGGTGCCCCAATTTTCAAGATGTAGTTTAAATGAAGCTTCAAAGGACTCTAAACAATCCCAGCCAATTTTTTTTTTAGAAAAATAAACATTTCTATACGTTTTAAGCACAAAAACTTGTGTAGCACAAGCTCTGGGATGCATGTCCATGACACTACAAAATCATGTCTAAGTTCATCGTCTGTGTACTCTGGCTCAAAAAGGTAGAGTATGGCAAAAATCTCCATCTCATTTTCTCCTACAACTTTAGAATCGTCTGACATCATTGTACCTTTTTGTTTGTAAACAGCGTTCGACTTACTTGCACTTCCTTAGTCTTTGCCCGTTCACTTTGTAAACACTGGGTCTGTAGTTCTGCCTACGTTCCGCGTGACGTTTCGACGTGATTCAATAGTATGTACTGTCGTGGACGTGCATCCCAGAGCCTGTGCTACACAAGCTTTTTTGCTTAAAAAGTAAACAATTTTTTATTTTCCGAAAAAAATGACAGATCGTTTCGCTAGATAAGATCCTTCTTCCTTTGCTGGGATTGTTTAGAGCCCTTTGAAGCTGCATTTAAACTACATTTTGGAAGTTCAAATTCAGGGCACCATATCAGTCCATTATATGAAGAAAAATCCTGAAATGTTTTCCTCAAAAAACATAATTTCTTCACGACTGAAGACAGAAAGACATGAATATCTTTGATGATAAGGGGGTGAGTACATTTTTTGTAAATTGCTGTTCTGAAAGTGGACCTCTCCTTTAAATTAGTTAGCACTGAAAATGCCGGAGCTGTGTTGATTGCGCACTCTCGTGAATTCCCTCATCATTAACAACACAGTGCAGATACGTAAATAGCTAAAAGGCTAATTTCATAGATTTAGTAATTATAATGGGAGTTTTTGCATAATGTGCGCTAGACTAACGTCATGAACCAACATGTTTTTCTGTAAAGCCAGAATATGATGTGCCCAAAACATGGACACAAAACAAAAATGTTTTATATTGTTTTCTATATCGATATTAAAAATCATTATTACATGATTTTTGTTGTAGCCCTATGAGTTCCTATTTTTTTTTACATGTATAATTTTGACATTAAAGACAAAATAGTATGGTGATTATAATAATAAGGTGATTCTAAAAATTTCCCTCACGAATATAAAAAAAACAAACAAAAAAAACGCCTGGAAATCAAATCCAGGGGGCAAATATCTCCCCTTAAAGGAGAAGTCCACTTCCACAACAACAATTTACAGATAGTGTTCTCACCCCCTTGTCATCCAAGATATTCATGTCTTTCTTCAGTCATAAAGAAATTATGTTTTTTGAGGAAAACATTTCAGGATTTTTCTTCATATAATGGACTGATATGGTGCCCCGAATTTGAACTTCCGAAATGCAGTTTAAATGCAGTTTCAAACGATCCAAAATGCAGTTGTAAATGATTCTAGCCAAGGAAGAAGGGTCTTATCTAGCAAAACGATCGGTTACATACCCTAACTGTCTTGAGCCAGAATACACAGAGTTCAGGGAGAGAAAGACAAGACGAGCGTTTGAGATTAAAATCGCTTGATCGCTTGAAGCCGCATTTAAACTGCATTTTGGAAGTTCAATCTCAGTGCACCATAGCAGTCCGTTACATGGAAAAAAA
>JAHKKF010514375.1:3913-27625 GCA_019740295.1 Labeo calbasu | reverse complement strand
TTACGACTGAAGAAAGAAAGACATGAACATCTTGGATGACAAGGGGGTGAGTACATTATATGTGAATTGTTGTTCTGGAAGTGGACTTCTCCTTTAATGGAAAAGTTAATTTCTGACCCTGCTGGACAGTTATCATTAAAGTTTCCCAGAAAGAAAAAAGCCATGTAAAGTATACCCAGTTATTTAAAAAAATAAATAAATTAAATTGTGGGGCAAGCACTTGGTTCTGTGCATTGGTTGTTGACTGGATGTCAAAATGTTAGTATTGGACTCAAATGTGGAGGCAGATGAACACAAGATTGCAGAGGCAGGGCTTATTATCATTCATAATAAAACCTAAACGTTTATTTAATGTATATTATTTTTATTTAAAGTAAAGAGGTAGAAGATCCTAATCATCCAGACACAGCAACATTGGCTTAACCAATGGCTTGAGTTTGGGGCGGGACTAAAATTGTGGTAACCAGTGGAAAAGAGAATCTTCTTTTCCTGATTGAAAATGTGTTTGGTGATACTAACAATGTGGAAATGACTCAATTTGACACAGTACAGCTCATGCTTCTAGTGTTTTATTTATATATCCAATCCCACAAACAAATTCTTGTGTTACTTTTCAACAAGGTATAAAAAAAGCTAAAACCGATATTTACAACATTGCAAAACCGGGTGTTAAATCTTTTAGTTTAAGCCATCATGACTTGCCTCTGGTTTTTAACCTCTGATAAGAAGTTTAATGGATGGCAGTGTGTTTGTGCATATTCCCGTGAGTTTAAAAGCTGATAGCACCATTTCACCAACTTGGCCCTGATGGAATCCAGAGTTGTGTTTCGCTTCATTGCTGCTATGAGACTGACATGAAAAACAGTAAAATTCCCAAAGCGCTCACAACCTGAAGCATATGCATGTGTCCAGAGCTGTTGCTGCAACTCTTTGACAACAATTACAGCCACCCAAATATGTTAAAGGTTTTGCTCTGAAACATATATGAAGACTGTCACAGAGCCCTATAATGTTCCTCAGCTGTCTCTTTTTTATACATCATTGCAAACATGTTTTTTCTACTGTTACATGTTGCAGGGGATAAACCATCACATCACATTACAGATCTGTGGTTTGGTTTGTAATAATCTTTTGGTTTACATGATGTGCATAACAAAAATACTTTGGTTGAACCATAATTATCCATCTGAGTCAGTTTGAAAACAAATAACTCCAGAGCACTCCTCGGCGCTCAAATCAAAATCTTTAATCTCTTTTGGAGTGACATAATCAATAAAAACAGAGCACAGTGTATGTTCTACCACACTTATAAAGAAACCAGAAGCACATTGATGTTAGACACAAAGGCCATGTCCTCTTATTATGCTGTCAAGACGTAAAGATGAATTGTAGTTAATGGGTGACGCTTTGCTATATTAATTAAAAGCTTGGTCTGAGCACTCAAACTGAGGTATCAAAGTTTATGCGCCATTTACACGAACGCAAACCATGCCTATAGAAACTGTGGCATCCCTAGGCATGCTTATGTTTTTATGGACAGGTCCCACAATCAAATGAACAAAACACAGGCACATAATGTTTTATAATTAAAACTGTGGATTTTTTTGATACCACAATGAGTTCAGATGGTTACACGATAGAATCTTCCATTATTTGTAACTGCATTTCAATGTTTTCCTAAACTTTTTTTGACCTTATGTTATACTTTAATTCACTCTATCATTCAGTTAAAATATGATCTCTTCCAAAGTGATAAATGTATGTAATATATGTTAGTTATTGTCTTGGTTAACCGCCAAACCTAAGCAATAATGCCTTGCAACATTCAGTCCAGAAACATATACAACTGTCTTGGGTTTTGAAACATCGGCATGTTGTCACTCAGCCTGTGTAAGGTGATTTTGAAAGCGTAAAAACTGTCATTGAATGATCAATACTTGGTGTTAGGGCACTTATAATTTACAGAAATCATAAACAGACATTAAGAGGAACCAGCATTTTATTAATATTTTTAATTAGATTTTGTTTTTATCATTTCTGTTTTTATTTTTATTTTTTTTTTAAATAGCAATTTTGTTGTGTTTTTGTCATTTATATTAATTTTTAAATGTGTATATAGGGTTTTTTTTTTAATTCTTATGTCAGTTTTAGTTTTTGTTATTTTAGTACATCAAGTTAAGCTAAATGAAAATAAGAATTGTTGGCAACTAGCTGAAATAAAAGTAATGTATTTCAGATAAAGTTTATTTTATGTCAACCCCTGTCTTTTTTCAGTGTTGAAATTGTTAAAAAGATATCTCAAACAAAGTCTCTGCTAACACCAGCACAATAGTTGCCAAGTCTGCGATTTCCCCCCTGAATTGGGCTACTTTTAAACTGTTGCCACGGGTTGATTTTTTCCATTTGTTAATGGTTTGACATATTTCATAAAGTATGTTTGACTAAAATGCGTGTACTGAAATATTTTATATTCTATCAATGATTTAACCAATCTGGTGTCATGATGAAAACATACCTCTGGAAACGTTGTTCGCAAGACGCAAAATATGTTTTGTGACATATTTAATGTGAAATGTCCACTGGGTGGCGCCAAAAGAGTGTTAATTTTTTTTCCAAGAACAGATTAACGCACATATAGTGCGTTTTATGTGACGCTGGTTTTGTGCGTCACTGCTTTTCTGACATAAAATGTCCATTGAGTGGTGCTATAACTCTAATGCTCCGTGACGTTTTAAAGGGATCCTATTATGCCCTTTTGCAAAGTCTTGATTTTGTTTTGGGAATATACTAGAACATGCTTTCATGCTTGGTGGTTCGAAAAATGCATTATTTTTAACATAATTTACATTCTTACTATACATCTCTCCCAGCCTAGCGCATAAGGTTCAATTAGTTCCGGGTTTAATGAAGGCCCGCCTTCCGAAAAACAAAATGTGTTGTGATTGGTTAGCTCTCCCACCGTGTTGCAATTGGTGAACAGCTTAGAGGGTGATTCAGTACTGCCACGCCCCTTGTTGAAGAAGCAAGCTCCGTGTACAACTGTTAGCGCAAGCTGGATTAAAGTGATTCTTACGTTTTAAATATGGATATTTTTCTTACAAAAACGTATTGATCCGCTACAGGAGGCCTTTATTAACCTCCGGGGAGTCAAGTTTTTCGCAGGATTTGTACCTAAGGATTCTGCATCCTAAGTTCCTTTCAGGCTGAGCTACCGAGCAAGCTAGTTATGTCCGTAAAGTGAAACATATAGAGCTGTAATCATAACTATGTATGAAATGGATTACAAGTTCTCGCTTTTTTACTGCCTCTAGTGGTCATTTCTGTTTGAAACTGCAGTGATATGTACTTACTGGTACATATTAATATCTTGCGAAAAAGTTTCCAGAAGTACGCTTTCGTCATAAGACCAGGTAGGATAAAACTGCTGACTGGTGTTGGATTTTGTGAAGGAGAGCCATTGGTAAGGAGCCCCTGAGCTGTGTTAATGTTCACTCTGATATACTGGTTTTCAACAGTGACTGTAAAATATATACATTAGATATAGGAATTGCGTATTTCAGGTTTTGATATTTGGGCTACTTGGGCTACTTTGATTGCCCACTGGACTAGTTTTGTCATGCAGATCTGGCAAACCTGACCAGTAGTCTTGAACAAATGGGAAATTGTGGTCTTTTAGACAATCCAGAAAACTAGGGCTTGTTATGTCACTATGTTGTAGTGCACTGAGATGCCCTTCAAATCTTCACCAAAGTATCACCAAGTCCATAAGGCTCTTAGGGTCTGTGCATACCCACTGTACAACACCTACTTTGTGCCATGTGCAGGCACAAGAATGCCTAGCACCGGATCGGGTCAGCATATACTGTAAGCGGGTCGAGGTGCAATCGAAGAAAGAACTTTGCCCTTTCCCTCCCCTTCTCTTCAACCCATGGAAAAATCCAGTCCAATCCAAATCCAATTGTTTGCAGTGATCAAAAGCCGCTGTCATGGAATGAAGTTCACAAGCTTTCCTTGAGGACAAATGACATGAGAAAAAGAGAATGTGTTCTGACAGGCTGATACAATGTTAAATTTGGCAGCGCAAGACTGCCATTAATTTTATAGTAGTCATATATTCACTAGAAGTTTGTGTGTGCGTACAGTGATGCAGAAGTGATTAAGGCAGATTGTAAGCATGCCTTTGCATAACTTTGATTAACTCTTCAACTCAGAGAAAGTGAATCACATATAATGAGCGCAAAAAATGTATTAAACCAGCATATCCAGAGGAAACTGACTTTTTCATTATTAGAGAGCAGTGGCATCTGTACAGACAAGCTCTTGATTATAGAGCAGTGCATCAGAAATGCTGACACACCAAAACACACAGTACATACTTAGTGCAGATCCCAGAGGGGTCAATAAACAATAAACTTGCCTTAAAGGGATAGTTCGCACAAAAATAAAAAAAAATCTGTCATCACTTTCTTTCTTGTGTGAAACACGGATGTGGATATTTTAGCTGTGTGTTTATATATTAACATTAATCTAGATTCATAAATGCTAAATTATGTTTTTTGAGGGAAACATTTCAGGATTTTTCTCCATATAATGGACTGCTATGGTGCCCCAATTTTGAACTTCCAAAATGCAGCTTCAAACAATCCCAAATCCCAGCTGAGGAAGAAGGGTCTAATCTAGCGAAATTATCAGTAATTTTCATAAAAAATAATACAATTTATATACTTTTTTAATGACAAACGCTCATCTTGTCTCACTCTGCCTGAACTGTTTTTTTTTTTTCCGGTTCATGACAGTTAGGGTATGTCGAAAACTCCCATCTCCCTCAACTTCAAAATCATCTTATATCGCTGTTTTACCTTTTTTGTTGAGGGTGTTTGATCTTCTTTGCATGTTCACTTTGCAAAGACTGGGTCAGTACCAATGTAGGATGATTTTGAAATGATTTTTGAAGTTGAGGGAGAAAATATGATCAGAGTTTTTCGACATACCCTAACTGTCTTGAGCCATAATACACAGAGTTCAGGGAGAGCAAGACAAGACGAGCCTTTGAAATTAAAAAGTATTTAAATTGTATTTTTTTAATGAAAATAACAGATCGTTTTGCTAGAAAAGACCCTTCTTCCATGGCTGGGATCGTTTCCAACCGCATTTGGGATCGTTTGAAGCCGCATTTTTGAAGTTCAAAATCGGGCACCATAGCAGTCCATTATATGGAGCAAAATCCTGAAATGTTTAACTCAAAAAATATAATTTCTTTACGGCTGAAATAAAAAAGACATGAACATCTTTGATGACAACAGGGTGAGTACATTATCTGTAAATTTTTGTTTTGGAAGTGGACTTCTCTTTTAATGCATTAAAGGGGTCATGAACTGAGAAATCAAAATTCCCTTGGTCTTCTGATACACAAGAGGTCATTGTAATATAAAAACAGTACGTTTCCTGTAAGTTTCAAAACTTTATTAGCTTAAAAACAGCTTATATTGAAGCCAATCTGCCAAAACGACAGGGTGTGGAATGTGGCACTTTATGATGTAATAGTGTGGCTAAACACCGCCTCCGCAGAAGAAGATCAACAACTACATCCGCCCACTGATTCACGCATAGTTTAAATAACGAGAGCGGCATACACAGGTCTATGCAGAAACCAAATGATAAAGATGATTTCAGAGACAACAAGATTCTGTGCAGTGCTAAGTTTTGGAAAAACACAGTATTTGCATTGTCTTCCTTCTGATCCCAACATTAGGAAAGAGTGGATGAAGTTCATTTTAATGAAGATCCAGACCACAGCAGTGAGAGCTTAGTCCTTTGTTTATTTCATTTTACCATGGATTCGTTTACAAACAAGGCACAATTAGACGCAGTATTTTCAGAAAGATTGCAACTAAAAGACAATGCTGTACCGACTCTATTGGATCAGAAAATAATGTTGCACAGGTGTGAGAATCTGTTTTTATCATGTGGTCACTATTGTTTTGTCTGTTATTACAGATCGTTTTACAGTATTTATGCATTTTTATCTGAAATCTCAGCGGAATCTGTTTATGAGGAATGTAGGCTGTCAAACATACACAACTGCTAGCTAGTCATAGCAGTGGGTGTAAATGTAAATGAATTCATCCTTATTATTTTAAAGTGTTACCGCTTAAACTATTTTTTAAACACCCTTTTTGCCTGTTCTCTGTGTGTAGGCCAGAATCGTCCATCCTCCTGTGCGTGTTTCTGATTCAGTGTAAGTAGTGCAAGTCTGTTGATCTCACTCCTTGATTTCCTTTTAGGTGTTTCACAGGTCAACACAACTATCATCGTCGATGACCTCCTATTCCTGCTACTCCTTTTCTGTGTCTCTTTTACAAAATGATTCTATATATGCCCAGATATATACGTTTTTGTGTTTGAAAATGTTTTCATGGAAGATGAAGTCCAGAACCATAAGGGAGGAGTTTATAGATATCTATATCTTAACACCGTGACATTCATCAGAGAGAAACAGAAAGATAAGATGTGTAAGTTAGGAAACAGAAGGATGTGGATTAGGTTGTTTTTCACTCTGAATGTGATGAAGTGGTTAAGGAAGAGTTATGTTGTGGAACAAGCAAGAGTCAAGCTACTATTAAACATACTGTGCTGTTGATGACAGCCTCATGACCATGACACATTCTGGCCTGATGACATCAGCAGGTCATCCCTCACCAAAGCTTATACACTGAAGTTCAATATCTGATTATTTTACTGTAGGGGAATCATGTCTTTTATGAGATGATCCAGTGATGAACCTAATCTTCTGGCTACAAAATTTCAAAAAATAAATCACACACTTGTATGTATGTAACACTTCCTGTATGTAACATCCATTTGTTTAGAAAAGCAGAAAGAAAGAAAGAATGAAAGAAAGGGAAACAGATTAATTGGTTTGACATATTAAACCAAGGTGTTCCTTTGGGCACTTATGTCCAAGGATTTGTAAAGTATTCAAGTAGTTAGTTATTTGCTTTTTTATTATTGAAAGAAAGAGAAAGAAACATATAAATGCATTATTATTATTATTATTAGTCATGATTTAGTCATAAAAACTTTTACCATTCTTTCAATGTTTTGAAAACTATGATTTTCTAAACAAACTATAATAATATTTTATTTTATTTTATTTTTACCACAACAAAAATGTGGGCTTGAGATGTGTAATGAGATGTATGATGTCGAAAGGAATTCAAAAATCAATTAAGACAATTATTACTAGTGCACAGAACATTTTCTGTTTCTGTTCAGGGTCATGTTCATTCAATCTCAAATTCAGTGAAAATATTATTTAATTGTGTGTATGTAGGATACATAAAATGCTAGCTATTTTCCACAAGTTGGTATAATTCTTTAGGGTCTTTATAAAATGTCTGCAACATATTTTGGTTAAAATTCCTCAAAGGTCATGTAAAACAACACCCCTTTTTACCTTGTCAAAAACGGTTCTATTCCGTTTCTGTGCATGTCTCTTTAAATGATAATGAGCTAGTGCTCACTCCGCCCCTTTCTTCCGTTTTAAGTGTATTCGGTGCCATGTTACCATCAAAAACAAAACTAATCCACTGCGTCCTCAGTGGCTCTGATGTCAAGAGAAAACAAATACTCTTATGTTTACTTCTACTTTGAACTACAAAACACCTGCATTGCTTATGAAACGTCGTCTCTACAGCTGCTCAAGAGAGGAGAAAATGGCAGACAGTGTACAACTGGCTGAGGGCGGAAATATGCTAATAAGGGCGAGTCCATCAGCAGTCGTGGGCGGGGCCTGAGCAGCATGATGTCATACTGCACAGAAAGTCAAAATGGCTTGATAACTTTGATAATTTAGATAATTGAGATAACTGAGAAAAAGGAATGGGTTTTTATCAGTGTGTCCACGCACTGCTATTGACATCAAAACATACTGAAAGTGGGTTATAATGGCATTCGTCAGTGATAGATGTATATACACTATTAAAGGACAAACTGAACTAGTGAAAGTGTGTAAAAAGTGTTACTTTCTAAAAGTCCATAGGACCAAAATTGCCTGTAACTGAAGAAACATCTATTACTGAATTCTGAGATTTGCTTCTGTATGTTTGAAAAGTTTAAAATGAAATCATAACAATGCTGTAAAATCCCAGATTCCAAATCCCAGAGCTGTCAATCATGAAGAATCTGCATATTCACTCTAACATCTCTATTACTGACAAACACTATAAAGAAAAGGGGGTGTGATGACCACATGAGTATCTGTGTCAGAGGATATTTTAGTATCAGATGACTTCATATTACCCATATGGTGTTTGGTCATACCCACACGCCATGAAGCCTGAGTTTGTTTGTTTCCATTGTGACACAGCATGTTCTCACTCGGGACTTCAGCCTGGAAGCTCCTGTTTTCTAAAACATTACTGTACTTGATGAGTGTGTATGATTGGACAGTAAATGGTCTCAGTGAGCTGTTTGGCCAGTTGATCTTCAGTCCTTTGGTTTACAACGAAACAGGGGTGTGTAAGTGGCCTTATGAAATGGGGAAGTCTGCTCTGTGTGTGTGTGTGTGTGTGTGTGTGTGTGTGTTTTAGCCCAGTGTAAATTTCAGCTTTACTTGATGTTCACACAGTCCCTGGGTTAAAGGACCCTACTTAACCTATCAACAAGAATATTTTTGAGTTAAAAGCTTTAACTATGTAATTCACTATAAAGTGCAAGGTTCACTTTTCCCTTACATTTTCCCCACAATTTAGGAGTTCAACGAGAACATAATGAGCTCACATTCAAGGAAAACATTAGACACCGTGTCCTTCTGAACTTCTATCCACAGCTGGACAATGTTAATTCAAAATATTTAGTGGTTTGCATAGGGTCTCATATTTCAGAATATTTGTTTTGCAGTATTTTGTACTGTTGATCCAATTTTTAAAGAAGGAACGGTTTCCTTCATTTCCTCAGAGAAAATGGCGCTAGTGGAATTGCAGATGGCATGATTAAAAGGAGGTGGGCTTTATTATTGGTTCTTTTTGACTATTTATGTCTGTGTGTGGTTCAGGTATATCCTACTTTATGAGGCCAAAATGTCCCCACAAAGAAGCCAATGTCCAAAGTCCTTGTCCTTAGTGAGGACATTTTTGGTCCCCATAAGAAAACAAGCTTATAAATCATACAAAATGAAGTGTGTTGAAAATTTAAAAATGCTTTAAAAATTTAAAAAAAGTTTTCTGTGAGGAGTAGGTTTAGGGTAAGGGGATAGAAAATACAGTTTGTACAGTATAAAAACCATTAGGCCTATGGAATGTAGAGAGAACAATAGTGTCAAGAAAAGGTACTAATCTTTGACAAATTAACAGCTTCATCTGTCACAAATGCACAGCTGCTATGGACAGATCTTGTACTCAATACCATGCTCACTCAGAGCATTTCACTGACATCCTGTATGTCAGCCAATGATTACAGCACTTTGTCTTTCCCTGTAAATCTACAAACACTCATAGCGTTCAGCATCAAATACATAAACATTGCCCAACACATAAAGCCTATCCATGCTCACACCAGGCATCAGAACACACGGACAGTCATGTCTCTAACACAGAGCAGAACACACTGCTTACTCACATCCACCCCCACACACTGCCCTGATTATGAGACAATATGTTTATAAAATTACACACAATAAAAAAACAGCTGGACGTGTCACTCTATGATCCACTGTTACTGCTCTAAAAGCAATGATGTCAGAACAATGTAATTATTATAAAACTTCAAACAATCAAAACACTTTCTTGCTTGCATAATGTGCTACAGTGCTACAGCCTACTAGTTTCAATTTACAAAAATAAATGAATACTTTAATAGAGGAGTTAATATTTAATTGATCAAAAAATGACTTGAGTGTAAATATGAGTAAACATACTGTAACTTAATGATCAGAACGGATGTATTTCTGCAGAACAGGAAATTATTTCTCCTCCCTTTCAGCAAAAGTAACAATGACACAGAAATTCTCAAAACTAACCTTAAATTCCAAATACAACAAATGTTTACAAATGAGATAACAGATAATATCTCTACTAAACAGAATTTTTTTTTTTTTCTTAAAATGACAGTTTTCAGACTTATATGAAAAAAAGTATTGCACAAGACAAAGAAACAAACAATAATTCATTTTATAAAACCAGTTTATATATTTTAAAAAGCATTCTTTCATGAGAAATCAACTTTTTTTTTTTATTGACATTATGAAAACATGCTGAAATTTTAAGTTTGTTTTTTCATCTGAAGACATGGGCTATGAATATGTGTCGGGTCATGTGATACATTTTCATGTATAAGATCTGTAAAGTTGCAAAGCTCAAAGTCTCCCACATAAGGACTTTTTCTATCTTAAAAAGAAGGCTGATCCAGACTGACCGAAAACTCCTTGATTAAATTCTCTCTTGTGGAAATATTTGCATAATGCTGCCCAAATGTCTATGCAAAAAAAGAAGGCATGTTTTCAGGTATCGCGGAATTGTTGCCACCATATTGTGGAGATGCTGTGTGTTTCTATGCAAAAGCAAAAGCCTTTTATCTGGCCTTTGTGAATGCAATTGACCCCCCTGCAGGAAGTGTGATTGGTAGGTGATCTGACGGGTCATAACGCAGAATCTGTCATTTTTGTCCGACAAACAAACCAGACAGGAGAGTAGATTAATGTCGGTGGACGTATACTTGAAAATGGTGTGTACTGACGTCTTTTAGCGGTTTAGACAAGATACCTTCTGATGTTCATTCATGTTTATTTCATACTATAACTAGTAAAGAGGAAGAGATGAACGGTTCACGTGGCACTTGAAGTGAGGCATTACAGTGATCTTTCACAATGATTAAAGAACCACAAAGCAGTATTTTTTTTTTTTTTTAATTACAAAATTTGAAAGCTGACACGTTGTTTCATACCTAAGGTAACCTGCTTGTCTGTTGGTGCAATGCATTTTTCACTTTGTGAGAACATAATGTGTGGCGTGAGAGTCCTATGGCTTGTTGGACATAGCAACAGTAGTGAAGAGGGGTGGGTTTTTGCGAAGGGTCAGTTAGGAATCAGTGAATAAGATTTATTTAAAATACTGTTCCAGAACAGTACAACTCAAATGTTTGAGTTTGTGCAGCACATTTTATGGAGGACAGGTTAATTTTACTGTTTCTAAATAATGGGACAATTCCAAGTTTTTATAGGACAATCTATCACTTCTAAATCTGAGCCTACAAGTATGTTTTATTATTTGCTATTGACTGTTCAAATGTAAAGTTTGGTGAAGTGTAGAGAAGGGTAGAGTGGGGGAAAACGCCCTGCTACTGTTTTTACCAAAATAACCACAAGATGAAGTCAAGCTACATTTTTATTGTAACTATGGATTACGTTGACAAGAGTGATGTAGAAGATTTCACCATGAAGCTTCCACTGGTGATGTACCGGAGAGAAAGCGGATTTCACAGTAAATGCAATGGATTTCACTGGCACCTGCAATTCTGGCCAAATTAAAGATACGTTGTGTGTGAATTTGCACATGTTATAATGTGAACATCATTTTTTATTTAAAGAAAGAAGTCTCTAAAAAAGGTCTCTAATTGGCCTGTTTAGCTAAGCCCTCAAAACACTTCTTATTTATTGGTAGTATTGCATGATTTGTAGATTATATTTAATAGTTTACACTTTGCAAATACGTTTGCAGTTAGTTTTTAAAGGGTAACATTACATTCTTAATTCTTTTCAGGAGCACTAGTGCTGCTTAAAAAAATAAGGAAAAGTGACAGAAATGAATCTTCCCATTATAAGGTAATATTTGACTCCTGTGTAATGCTATTTTCTAACTGTATTAAATGTATGTCATTTTTTGTGCCAAAAAAAATTATTTTATGAAAACAAATAATTAAACAATAAATTCAATTAAAATAACAATACAATCAGTCTGAATAAGTTACCAGTCAAATGAAATCAATATCAACAGTTCATGTTTGCATGGCACAGAAGAGCACAAATGTGGCATTGAGGAATGTTTACAGAATTTATGACTCAGAGGTGGCATTAATGCATCTCATAATAACAATGTTATGAGATTGTTTTACATCTAAAGTAAAGTTTTAAATATAGAAACTTAAATTATTTAAATGACTCAATTTATACTTAAAAATTAAACTGCCAGTAGGTGGCACCAAGTCAAAGTCTTTGTGACTGAATAATTCATTAAATCGATTCGTTCAAAAGCGCAGATTCATTCATAAATGAAACAGCGCTGTGTGAAAGACTATAGATGCGCAGCTGCTCAGCTGTGATTTGTTTGGAACTATTTTGGTTGACGAAATATAGCACAATCAGACAACAGTGTTCCTAAAATGTATAAAAACTGTTGTATAAATTCAATTTCACATTTGCTAACTTCCTTTATAATCATTAAAAAGCTGTCACCCGTCTTAGTTCATCGCGAATTCAAAAACTTGCATTTTTATTAATAAAGCTTTCTACACTGCACATTGAATCTATTATTTACATCGTCTCCACACTTTGTTATAATGGCTGACAAAAACTGCAGTCTGCTTTCACGATCTGTGAGGAGCAGGACGTGCATCGACAGAGAAGCATTTCCATTGGCTGCAGTCTGCAGGTATCATGGCAAAAGACAGCATTGTGCAGCGAAACATAGACACAAATATCCAGCTACGTTTTTAGCTTATATGGGTAAATATCGAAATCACTTTAATTTCCAAAAAAGCCTTGGAAAAGAAATCCCGTCCCCCCCTCGAAATTCCCATTTCCAGCCCTGGTTATGACCTTAAAATCATTAATTGTAATTATTTTGCTAATATTTTGACTGAATCCTTGGAGAAAAAAGCTAATAAAAAAGTGTGATTACTCAGTGTTTCATTAAATGTGTCAGATGACCAAAGAATCTTATAACATCTCCAGCGCTAAACTGGGAAACTTCAGTACATCTCTTAGGACATTTGTTTGAATCATACTGTTCAGCAGCTTGACTTATACTGTGTTGTCAAAGTTCTGCTTTTGAGAGACCAGCATAAAATGAAAATCGCACACAGGTCTGATAAATAGTCGGAAATTTATAACTCTTTAAACTCAGTTTGGCAATTCAGTGACTAAAAACCATGAGGGATTCACAGGTGCCAAACCCCCTGTTTCTCAATACAACAAAAATTGAAATCGTGTTGCAAGTAGAGTTTAATGAAATGAAACTCTTTGTTTCAGTGCAAACAAAACGGTTTAGCCTATTCAAATAAACATATTGGTACACCGGATGAAAACTGAATCCCCCAAGTCAAATGTGCTAACTTTGTGCCATACTGAATGGTTTAGATGATTGAATTATGTTGCTATTCCAAAAGCGTAATTATTCATGTAGCAATACGTTCAACCTGCAGTCGTACTCTTGATTCCAGAATGCCAATTGACAGGTGCTGCTATTGGCAGACTGAACTGCATAAAGAATAAAATACTGCAGAATCTGCTGTTGCAATAAAAATTGCAAGCACAATTCTGATTGAAATACCTGTGTGATAGTATAAACACTGAAGACTGTGAAACTGCACTGAACACTTCCATTCCATTTCGTCAAGCTCTCCATTAATTCTGCATTAAAGCTGATTAAAATATTGATCGAACTACAGTCTTGACAAGCAAAACGACAACATGGCAAGTCAGCATGACAAAGTGGCTATAGCCAAAGAATTATATAACCGTTTTACACAAGCCGTACACATTTAAAACTCTCTGAGGTAAAAAGTGAATCAGTTTAACAGAATGTAATGAGTATGAGTCAAAGTGTTAGATTGATGTCTGTCTTTGTGACATTGATCATGTCTGGGTGCAGAATCTGACTTGCTAATTCAAAGTCTATTTTTCACATATAAAGTGCTTGCGGTTCTAAACTATGAACGTTTATGAACTGTACCTTCTTCCTAATTATGATTAATCCACTTTCTAGAAGACAGTGCAACAACAAAGTAAAAGGTGCTGCTCGAGAAGTGCTGGGGGCTGAATGAGGTTCATTGTTGATTCTCTCAAAGTTCAAAACTCAGCATTAAGAAACAGCGTTGAAAGAAAACTCCCCTTGGCTAGCATACTCCTCCACATCCCCACTTCCGTTTTTCTCTATGTACATATTTTTCACTCTGTTTCTATCTGTTTCTTCATCTTTCTCTTTACCTCTTTCTGCCCCCACCCCACTTATAGTTTGAGTTATGCTTTTTGGACAGAATTATTATCTGAGCTCCAGAATGCAGAAAAGCAACAAATCACTCAGGGACTATTCTGTTCCCCCTGCATCTCTGGGGAATGCGCTGGTAGCAATCAAATTAGTGCAACCCATTAAGAGATTTCACAGCTGTCAGTGGTGTATAGTGCAAAAAGTTCATTCTTTTCTCTCTGGACTCTTTCAGAAGAGTTATTGAGTGAGTTCAGTGTAATATTGGACTCTTTTATGTGTGTGCACGCTTATGTTTAGCTTTCTTCAGGGACTGTGCATATTTATTTAGGGCTTACAAAACAAATATTTGTGAATTCTCCACTATATGTTGAATACTGTATACTAAATACTATATTATTTGAAAAACAGTCTCATGAAAACAGAGGTGCACATTTGGATAAAGTGAATAATAAACCTAATTTTCCTCAAGAGGAACTGTGCTTTAATCTCTATGACCACAAACTCACACCTTTTAACATTTAATCAAACTTATTCCGGCCTACACCTTAACCATAACGTAAGTTTGAATAAATGTTAAAAGGCGTGAGTTTGTGGTCATAGACACTAAAGCACAGTTCCTCTTGAGGAAAATTAGGTTTACTATTAAGGGTTCGAGCGCATAGTGCTGAAACCCTATTGTAATTTAGAATGGTCGTGGATCAGCGATCTCCACGTAAAACAGATTGTACAGACCAAACCGTAAGTCGTAGAGACTTAAAACTTCGAGGGATGATAGTACCATTTGTAGTAAAAAACATAAAAATGGGTATACCTACGCAACCATTTGTCCTATCAACATGAAAATCGGTGTGCGTGGTCTTGGTCCGAAGTGCCACAAGTGCCTACAAGGACATTTGCGTATCTCAAAAAAACATGCCCACCATTGGCCAACGAATTTTGAGCACCTGTTAGTTAAGGTTAATGGAGGCCGATTGGAATGAAACTCAAAGGGCCTGTTTGACTCACGGAAAAGAAATCAGCCACTGGGGGGGGCGGTATTGCATGTTTCAAGGGCGTAAACTATTGTACGTCCCACGGCTTTTTGCACATATGCACGATATTCATATCATACGATGGAACTTCTCATTCCAGACAACTTTGCCTCTAGAATCACTGATGCCAATCAAATGAATCAGTTTGTTAAATGATTGAGAAGACGTAAAAAAATGTACTTTTGCGAACTAGTCCTAGGTTTTTCACCTAGTCTGGAAAAAAACACTGCAGTACAATTCTCTGGACCCTCTAGGCAAATAATTTGCAAAAAAAGCCTGAAAAACTCAAAACTTCACGAAACCTCCTGAGCACATGCGACAGGTGATTCTAAACAAGCATGCAAAGCTTAAAGGGGATCGGACCACAGCTGCACAGCTATAACAGTCATAAACATTCAAAAAACATCAGATTTCTATGGTAAATGACCTGTATTTGCCAAAAATGCCTTTTTAATCATTAATTTAGGTGGGTACAGCCTTGCTACATAATATGTTATGTCTGTTTCCTTATATGTGACCCTGGACCACAAAACCAGTCTTATGTTGCATGGGTATATTTGTAGCAATAGCCAAAAATACATTGTATGGGTCAAATTCATCAATTTTTCTTTTATGCCAAAAATCATTAGTATATTAAGTATACATGCATGTTTCATGAAGATATTTTGTAAATTTCCCACTGTAAATATATCCAAACTTATTTTTTAATTAGTAATATGCATTACTATGAACTTCATTTGGACAACTTTATAGGTGATTTTCTCAGTATTTTGATTTTTTGCACCATCTGATTCCAGATTTTCAAATAGTTGTATCTCAGCCAAATATTGTCCTTATTAAATAAGCTTATTTATTCAGCTTTCAGATGATGTAAAAATCTCAGTTACAAGAAATGTACACTTATGACTGGTTTTGTGGTCTAGGGTCACATATGCTTAAATGCCTTAAGCGCTTGAACCCCAATAATTGCTGCTTGCAGCTATATATGTATTATTATTCTTAGTAGTAGTAGGAGGAGTAATTAAATTGTTTTCATTAGTCATTAGGTTTTTTTTTTTAAGCTTTTTAGCTTCTGTGCCTTTAAGATTGACACTTATGAGCTATGAAGCTGTGCTAACAATGCTAAGTAGGCAAAAGGGTCACTGCCACATGTGCTATAACACACTGGCTTCTAGATACTCCTTCTCACACAGTTAAGTTTGCCATTTTAGTTTCAAATATAGAGTAAAGCTGTGTTTACATACATTCTCTTTAAAACATTTTTTGTGAATGTTTTTTGACAAAGATATCTTTGATTCTCAGTTCTTGATTAATGCAGTGTTTGTGTGGTGAAAGGAGGGTCTGTCTGTCTTTCTGCAAGACTTCATTTCGTTTTAACTTAGACCTGTTTGACTGGTTAAGAATGAAAAGAGAACGAATTGATAGAGGAGGCTGGCAGATGTTTGGGGTGTATGAGGGTGTTCTGTTTTCATGTCATCACTTCGGTGGGAGAATAACAGTGAGGAGAATAATGGCTTCTATTTCATCATTCTGACTTCAAGAAAAAACGTTTCTCTCTTACTTTGCTCTGACTTGTTTGTCCTGTTACATCACTAGCCTCTCTAGTACAATCCATCCATGCCCTACGGTTTAGCGTTTCACTGAACCCTCTCTACTCATAGTTGATAAACACTTCTCAGACGAGACCACACACTCATTCACACCAGTTTACATGACTGATCACAGACTTTAATCCATCTTCTGACTATGCAGTTTTACATTTCATTCAGTGTTCTCATCAAATTCCATAAATCCTTCTAAAAATAATGGAAAAATAAATACTCAATAACAGCATATTTTTTATATAATGTTAAAAAAGCTTTGCCGCTTGTGTAATATTATCCATTAAATTCTTCAAGGAATATTTGTCTTGGAATCAGCTGTTGCACTATTTTACCACAAAGAACAAACAGGGGAAAGTGCTTTTAGAAAAACTGAAAAATGCATTAAAAAGAGAAACGGTTACAGCTGAAAGTATTGTTTTGCTAGGCCGTAAATGACTCTTCATGGACCAAAACCACCAAAATACATATGTATACATAAAATCTATGTTCACACATATACACTGCACTACTGTTCAAAAGTCCAGAGTTGGTAAGATTTTTACTTTTTTTATTTTTTAAAAGAAGTCTCTTGTGCTCACGAAGACTGAATGTATTAAAAAATACAGTAAAACGAGTAATATTGTGAAATATTATTACAATTAAAATAACTGTTTTCTATTTCAATATATTCAAATGTAATTTATTCCTGTGATGACAACGCAGAATTTTCAGCCTCATTACTTCAGTTTTCAGTGTCACATGAGCCAACAGAAATCATTCTAATATGCTGATTTGCTGCTCAAGAAACATTTCTTATTATTATCAAGGCTTATTACTTTTTTTTGTTCAAAGGAACACCATTTATTTGAAACATAATTCTTTTGTAACCTTAAAAATGTTTTTACTGTCACTTTTGATTAATTTAATGTATCCCTTCTGAATTAAAGTATCGTTTCTTTAAAAAAAAAATCCCCTTCTCTCTCAAACTATTCTTTTTTCACAATGAAAAGCAGACGATAAAATTAAATTTTGAGGTGTCATGCTTATTCGTCCAATATTTCAATATTTGTAATCGACTTCTGCCAAAGCATACAATGACTAAAGTCAAACAGTACGTTCTGTGCTACAGTTGAATGATAAAGATATCTAGTCCTAAATTCTGAGCATGTCTCCACAGGGGGAAACAGAATAAAACCTGGAGAAGGTTGTTGGCTCAGCTGGCTATACTACACGTAAATTAGACATTTAACTGATAGAATTCAGTGTGTGTGTGTAAAATTAAAGAGAGATCTCAAAGATCTGTGCTGACAGGTAAAGACAGGGGAGACAGAGATAAAATATTAGTGTTGGCAGGGTGCAGTATACTGAACATCTCTCCGTCTTTCTTACAGAAAAAAGAACAATACATAGCATTCCCTCTTGAAAACAAGTTTAATATAACAGTTCCAAATCCATAATGACCCTGTATTTAAACGCAAAATATTACCATGTATTTACAGTGTAAACAGATTTGTGCAATATCCGGTTTAGAAGTCCCATGCCAATTCCAAATCAATTTTAGCTTTAAATTACAACCCTTTGTTTTTCTTCCATGCGACAGTAGCAAGTAAAAACTTGAAGATGTTAAAGTAGATAAGGAAGAACCATTAGAGGAACCGAGACTGCTGGAAAAGCCCACCGCCTCAGACTGACACGTATATATACACTGCCGTTCAAAAGTTTTAAAAGAAGTCTCTTATGCATCAAGGTTCCATTTATTTGATCAAAAATACAGAGAAAAAATAATATTCTGAAATATTTTTGCAATTTTAAAATGAAAGTTTTAAATTTTAACATAAAATACGTGATGCTCCAATCTTCAGCGTCACACAATCCTTCAGAAATCATTCTAATACGCTGATTTATTATCAATATTTTTTTGGAACCTGTGATTCTTTTTTCAGGATAGTCTTTACTATGACTTCAATTTATCAATTTAACATCCTTGCTGAATAAAAGTACTGATTCCTTTCAAAGAAAGAACAAAAGAAAAAATGTACCGACCCTAAACTTTGAACAGTAGTGTTTATTGTTACAAAAGATTTCTAATTTCAATAAATGCTGTTCTTTTTAACGTTTAATTCATCAAAGAATCCTGAATAAAGTATTACAGGTTCCAGTACTGATAATAAATCAGCATATTAGAATGATTTCTGAAGGATCATGTGACACTGAAGACTGGAGTAATGATGCTGAAAATGTAGCTTTGCATCACAGGAATAAATTCTATTTTAAAGTATATTAAAATACAAAACCACTATTTCAAATTGCGATAATATTTCAAAATATAACAGTTTTTTTCTGTATTTTTAATCAAATAAATGCAGCCTTGATGAGCAGAAATGCTTCTTTAAAAAACATTTAAAATCTTACTGATTTTGAACAGATGTGATCCAGCCATATAATGTTAATTTAAATAACAGCTAATTTAGTTTAAATGCAAAATCTCTGACACACTTTCCTGAGGCCCTTGATCATTTATTCTCTCTACCATGCTTTTTCAAACAGCTTTTTCATAAATGTTTTTCATTTCCCAGCAGTGTGTTTATGTCATGCCTATACTAACACCAAACAACAATGTAAACTCAGGCTTTTTACAAAGAAAGCACTGTATCCCAGACGTCCACACATTAGACCTTTTGCTCCCCCTAAAGAGCAATGCTGGCACACCTGAATGGCTCTATATATTTGTGCATTTAAACTCTGCATTGTTAAAGAGATTGATGTGAATTAATAACGACGCTGGATAAGTTCACAGTAGTAAGCAGCAAACAATCCAACAAGGTGGCCATTCATACATCTCTGATCCTTTACAAATTACGAAAATTTTTTTTTTTTTTTTGACTTGCATTCTCAATCCACACAGTCAATCAAAAAACAAGCTCCTGATCAATAGCAAGCTGCCAGTATCACTTCAATCCAGAATCGAGACAGACAGAGAGAGATAGAGAGTGTGTCTGTGTGTGTGGAGAGAGAGAGAGATGACTGTGAAGGCAGATATGGGCTTCAACAAACAGGACGCAGTGACACTAGGTGCAAAGGTAGAGCTGAGTAAGATAAGACTGCTCTTAACACGCAGATGAGATACTATTTGGCAGACAGAGGGCATTTTGATAAGCCGAGAGCACACACACACTTTGATAAGTCGGGTCATACACATAAAGACCCATATTGATTGGTAAGGTCACACACACATACACAGACAGGCTTCAATAATTAACATCCATGATAGGTAAGGTTAGCCTGTGAACTGTTTAGCTTATACTGAAATAATTACATCAATACACACAGGTGACACAGACAGGGCTGTTTAATTATTGGGCCTTGACTATATGCGACCCTAAACCACAAAACCAGTCATAAGGGTCAATTTTTAACATTGAGATGTGTAGGTAATCTGAAAGCTGGATAAATAAGCTTTTCATTGACGTATGGTCAGTTAGGATAGGACAATATTTGAAAACCTGGAATCTGAGTGTGCAAAAGGAAAATCGCCTTTAAAGTTGTCCAAATGAAGTTCTTAGCAATGCATGTTACTAATCAAAACTTACGTTTTGATATATTCACGGTAGGAAACATACAATAATATCTTCATTCTTTTGCCATAAAAGAAAAATGGATCATTTGGGCCCATACAATGTATTTTTGGCTATCCATGCTACTTACATAAGACTTGTTTTGTCGTCCATTGTCATATATAAGAACTTATACTATGTAATCAATATATATAAACATTCAGACAGACAAAATGTCATCGTTTGTGGTTCATGTTGTTCAAAAACTCCAAGTCAGTGTGACTTTGAAGTTAATTTCATTGCATGGACAAACATGTTTTAAAATATCCACAGAAGAAAGCAAGTCAAAGTTTTAGAACAACATGAGAATGAGTGAATGATGACAGAATTTTCATTTTTGGATGAAATATCCCTTTAAGGAATGGAAATAAGTACCAAGCTGAAAGGTACAGTATTGCGTCATTCCTATTTAAAATCAAACTAAAATGAAAATTTATGAAAACAAACGAACAAACAAATAGCGTAACATGATTCAAATAGCCTCAAATTGTAACCGCAGA
Source organism: Labeo calbasu (assembly GCA_019740295.1). Classification (NCBI taxonomy): domain Eukaryota; kingdom Metazoa; phylum Chordata; class Actinopteri; order Cypriniformes; family Cyprinidae; genus Labeo; species Labeo calbasu. Next base: position 6,696 of record JAHKKF010514375.1, on the reverse strand, counting down.
CTTTCTGGGAAAGAAAATGCTACCAAATATTTCAGGCATTATCATTACACAGAAGGTAATATACACTTAAACAGTATTTCACCTTCAAGATAATACAAACTGACATGATTCCCACTAATGTGAGTTAATTGATGTGCCCAAGATGTAAATTAAAGGCACGTTTAATGCCAGAATCTTTTTTCAAATTTTATGAGACTGAATGTCAAGCCAGAGGACTGCAGCCTGCGGCAATGACGAGTTTAATCTATCAGATCTCTGAGGGAAAGAAGCTCTCACACAAACATGACCGAGCATGAGATAGCAGAACACTCCCAAACCTACAGAAACGCAGTATGTGAGAAATCCCACTCGACACAATAACAAATAACGGGTCCTAACATCTAACAAAGCGTTATCTAATTTAAACTTTTTTTTTTTCAAATCAATACATAGATGCTACATTATAGTGCAAAACAGATATGATAACGCTGTATGTTTTTCTGCAGGTGTGCATCTTAAAGAAAATATGCACATTGCAATGTGAAGGATTTGATTGATTGTAACAAGAACTGTCTTGCATTTAGTGTCTTTAGACGCCAAATAATAAGACATATTTGGCCAATCCAAGCCTTTTTTTCTTAACCGGTCATACAAAATAATGTTAAGATCTTAACTGAATACTCTGAGTGATAAAAAACACACACGTCTGTCTTTCCCCTTTTCTTTGTCTACTCACACTGTCACCTCTCCACCCCATTCCACCCTACTCTAGTTCTCTCTCTCTAATCTGTCCTGTCATATCCGTCATCTTTTAAACTCACCCTAAGACGTGTGGCTCATTTGTGCTACTCGAAGTTTAACCTTTGCTCCTGCGCTAGTGAAGTGACCTCTACGAAAAGGTCAAGACTCATATTTTCCATTTTTTTTTCTTTTAGTCAACAGGGTGAGTCACTTCTGTAAATCATTAGTGAACTTGAAGCCATAATTCAACCAAGCTGAACATTGAGCTGGTGTTCATTTTTTAATGAAAAAGAGCTTCAGAGGTATTCATTGCCTGAGCATTTTAATACTGTGTTACTGTGTCATTTGGATTCTGTTCTGTCACTGGTCTGGAAGTAGGAACTGCTGAAAAGAGAGAGTGGCTAAGCACTAGGTTGGGTCTAAATAGGCCCGCTGTACAGTCACATGACACGAACCTCACCCTATGCTGTATAAACAGACGGCAATTATCACAGAGGAAAATAATACTTACATAATTACACACATTTTCTTAATTAAGCTAACCATAAAATCATAATTGAAGTGGGTGTGAGTCACCATCGAGCCTTAACTTTTCAGACAGTTCAAAAATAAATGAAGGTTTTCTTGTTTGTATTCTTTTATTGTGATTATTATGTATTTGATCATTATTTACTTATATTTATTTAGGTTCATGCTATCGTGAAAACCTCCACTGGTGTCAAAGGGAGGAAATATTTATTGTCAACATGAATATTTACAAAAACTGCAGTACTTTATTTATAAAGTTAAATTAACTCAAAGATTGGATCAATATGCTCAAAATATGCTCTTGTGGTAAGATGAAAATGGTATTAGGTTGCTCTAAACAATTCTTTTTGGAGAAAATGTCTCAGTAAATATTTCTTACATAAACATGCTGAACCATACATTGGGATAAACTAAATAGCAGTATATAAATGTATATTTGTCATATAGGAAAGCATACAGATCCATATGAGCTGATATCACTCTACCAAGAGTGTAAAGCTAGTTATGTAGAAATTCTAAAGAAAGCAACGTTACTTTACATATTGATGTACTTCAGATATGTCTCGTAAGCCATAATATTTGAACTGCAATGACAGCCTTGAAATACACGCATGAACACACACTGACTTAATCAATGCACACATGTTTACTTAGCTCTCTAAACGGGGACATTACATAGACTTCTGTTGTTTTTATACACATTTATTCTTTTTCTAACCTAAACCTACCCCTAACCCTACTCCTCACAGAAAACTTTCTGCGTTTTTACCATTTCAAAAAAACTGTTTACTTTATTTTTATAGCAGTTTTACAAATGAGGACAACCCCAAAGGGAGGTTTTTGGAGATTTTGTGAGGTTTTGCTCACTTTTGGGTACAAATGTTCCCAAAATATTGTTAAGTAGGCAAACACACACACACACACACACACACACACACAGAGTGACTCACACCAACACAAGGACATCACCAACATGGGTTAATAATTGCTATGGAATTTTCCAAATCATAAAGAGAGCTCTACGTACATTCTCTCTCTCTCTCTCTCTCTCACACACACACACACACAGTGTGTATACTGTGTGTATACTGTATATAACATTTTATTTTTAATGTAATATTATATTATATTATATTATATTATATTATATATGCAATTATTACACTGCCCTCCAAAAGTTTGGAAACACCCCTGGCAAAGTGTGGTTTTGGACAATATCAGCATAAATCCTTACCATTTTTTGGTGCAAATACATTAAAGTAACTTGACATTATCATTGAAGACCAGCAATAATAATTTTCATTTTGATTACATAATAATGGCAATATATACATGACAAAGTCAGATATGCCCCTTTGCCAGCTGTGATGCCTGGTTACTGCTTTAAACTTAACTTACTTTAAGCCCTGTAATAGCTGCTAATGGTGGATATTTTGATGAATCGAAAATGTACGTTTTTTTCTATGTATGAACTGTTTATGCAATAAAATATGTTTTCGTAGTTTGTGTTGTCCCTTATCAGTGCAAAATTATCA
>JAHKKF010514374.1:0-20561 GCA_019740295.1 Labeo calbasu | reverse complement strand
AAGTTCGGATCATTTTACCGACTCGGACCTTTGAGTCTCGTTCAGCAAAATGAACAAATCTTTTTTCGAGTCATTTCGTTAATTTTAGCAAAATCAGCGTCACATGACAGCCCCATAAGATGAACAAACGACTCGAAAAGCCAGAAGACTCGAAACAGGTGAACTAATTCCAGTACAAAACCTTATAGGATGTTGCGCACTCGTTCTTCGCGAGTCACATTAAAGATTTGTTCAAACTGAACGGAACGTTCAAGAATGACCCGTGGACGTGCATCCGAGAACCTGTGCTACGCGAGCTTTTGTGCTTAAAAAGTATACAAATTTTTATTTTTCAAGGGGCACAATTGAAGTCCATTATATGAAGAAAAATCCTGAAATGCTTTCCTCAAAACCATAATTTCTTTATGACTAAAGACAGAAAGACGTGAACATCTTGGATGACAAGGGGGTGAGTAATTATTTGTAAATTGTTGTTTTGGAAGTGGACTTCTCCTTTAAGATCGCTTTAAATGGTCTTTTGGTCTGATGAAAACTTTATATGCACAAATATTCCACATAGTAGTTCAGTTCATATGATCAAAGAAGCTTCATGTAAAATAATTGCATGTTTGGCATTTTTTTGTAAAATCGTTGAAGCATACCATTCATCATCTTTTCACTCACTTTTCATTGTGAATCAAACAGGTTGAGCCAGGTAGCAGAAACTGCAAACTGTACAGACAAACTGTACGTGTTTGCATGATACAGGCTAAACGGGCAGCTCTCAAAGGAAGTGCAAAGTATTTGCATCCTCACAAAGTGCCGCACATGTTCTCTGATCCTCAAAGTGGGTGTGTCTATGCACGTAAGGCAGCAAAACAGAGAAAGAGAATAAGAAACAAAAAGAAAGCACGAAGGAATGTCTCGGAAACGCAATCCATCACGTTAACCCCTGCGGTGCGGCGCGCTGGAAGTTGGGATGGATGGTCTCCTAAGTGCAGATAATAAATTGTCAGTGTCTGACGGGGCACAGCAGGCACCAGAGGCCAATTAATGGCCTCTGTTCTCGCAGGTGAGCGATGTATCTGTCTCCGGCGCTCCTTCTCGCTCCACTCAGGACCTGCACGCTGGCCTCGACGACTCACATGTGGCCTAATGAAATGATGTCAAGATGATGAAATCCGTGCGCGGCCGCGCTTGCAATAATAACGGTAATAAGAATATCATCAGCGACTACAGCAATACTAATAACGATATCGGGGGGGAAAAGACGATTTTGACAAAAAACACCAGTAGTTGTGGCGATTTCCCACCAGGAAACAATCTTTGAGAACGGGCCAAGGGATTAGTAACCCTGATCCTCACACACCTGTGAAAAATGACAGCCTCCACTGAGCTGTGTGTGCCACGTTCACCTAAATCCCAATTAACGTCTGCCTAAGCCTAATTAGGCGGAATTAAACGACATGGTGCTTCGGATTAGGGGCCGAGCGGTGGGTTTACAAATCTATACAGACTCTTACTGGATTGGATGGCAAGATTGGGTTCCATACCGAACCAATCCGGTTCTCATTCTTGCAGTCTCACTAAACCTGAATGAACATGTGAGAGCTGTTTAATTGGATTAATTAGCAGATAAATTCGACTTTATGCCCCATACGGGTTTGATTCGAAGCCCTTGGGACGTCCTTTCTGCGACCGCGTCCGCTTGTTTATATCTCCCAGCACTCTTGTGGTATTTTAAACCCTCGAGGAATGCAAGCGTACCCCTTGGGCTGTCACTGGGCCAGCGTGGTGATGAGGGGTAAAGAGCGATGCGGTGCAGTGCTCGCTGCGTCGGACTGTCTGGGAATGAGCTTCGAGATTGTCAGAATGACGTTTAAAGGTTGGAAAGGGGGCGTTCATGATGCCTCAATGGGTCTGGGAGGCTTTTTAGACCAAGATTATAGGGAAAAGGAGTGTTTGGGATGGCTCTTGGCTTAGATCGCTATCTGTGCAAAATGAAACAAGCGGAGCTGGAACATACGGTTGTGATTAGACCCAAAAATCTGTGTCATCTTGACTCAATGTTTGTTTATCTGTAATGCAAATGAACTTCGGAGCATTATTTCACAACGTTGCACGATTTTTGAGGCTTTTGCAATGTGATTTTGAGCAGATGAATGTGAATTTTATGAATGCTCATTTATAGATCACATTTGATCCCTCAAAATTTGCTTTCAGATCATCTGAACTTTGCATGTAAAACTGCAAACACATGCGAAACATTGCGTTTACATTCCAAATGTTCTGAAACCGCTCAAGCGCATTATTGCACAACATTGCACTTTTTTCCAGCTTTTCTAATGCTATCCCAACGCTGTCACTGTTTTGAATGTTCTCCATCCACCCCCCTTTTATTTTGACTGTTTTTAAGACTTGCCTTTTTGTTGCCGGTCAGTGCATTGCCTTTGACAGATAAAGCAAGCCGACACGCAGAAAAGCCCAGTGGGGGCTGACACGGGGTTCATGCATTGTGTCGTCTCAACGGGGTAATTGTTAGGCCCAGAGGAAGGGGAGGGGCTTTCCATGAAGGACTCGGGGTCCACAATAGCTTCCCCAGGGAGTAAAAAAGCAGACTGAGCTCTGTCCAAAAACATAAACAGCAAAGAGCTGCTTTTCTGCCACTGTTACATCTCACATCTCGTCTACATTCTTGATAATAAAGGTTCTTTATTGGCATCTATGGTTCCGTGAAGAACCTTGGAACCTTTTAATTGGACAAAAGGTTCTTTAGATCTTTAAAATGTTCTTCACACTAGGAAAATAATGTTTCTTTAAAATGGAAGGTCATTTGGGGAACCTGAAACAACTTCTTGCACTCTTAAAAATAAAGGCTTCAAAGGGGCATTTTTGCGGTGATGCCATAGAAGAACCATTTTTGGTTTCCCAAAGAACCTTTCAGTGAAGAGTTCTTAAAAGAACCATTTGAAAGAACATTTTAAAAATCTAAAGAACCTTATTCCACTATAAAGAACCTTTTCGGATTTGAAGGTTCCGTGGATGTTCAAGGTTCTTCATGAAACCACTGATGCCAGTTAAGAACCTTTATTTTTAAGAGTGTTGAACCTTTATTTTCTAAAGTGAAGCATGAAAGTTGAGCTTTGTAGACACATTTCTTGGGACGAAAAGTAAATGCATGAGCATGCGTTACTTGGAGAGGTTGTGATTTATTGATTTATCTTGTACAAAGAGATACATCCGGATTTTGGCTTGTTTTGCAGTGCTCAGCAGTACTCGCTTTGGGCTCAAGTTTTCCCAACTCAGCCTTTGTTGGATTGTATGAGCTGTAGGCTTCTGTACATTCTTAAACATAAAGGTTCTTTATTGCCGTTGATGGATCCATGAAGAACATCTATGGGAACCTTTTCATTGCCCCAAAGGTTCTTTATAGTGGAAAAGGGTTCTTTAGATTGTTAAAGGATTAGTTCACTTCCAGAAAAAATCCTGATAATTTATTCACCCCTATGCCATCCAAGATGTTCGTGTCTTTCTTTCTTCAGCTGAAAAGAAGGTTTTTGAGGAAAACATTCCAGGATTTTTCTCCATATAGTGGACTTCAATGGAAGCCAATGAGTTGAAGGTCCAAAGGTGCAAGAAGGTGCAAGATGAGCATTTGTGGATAAAAAGTGTATATATTTTTTTTTTAAGATAACAATCTTATTCCTCGGCTGGGATTGTGTAGAGCTGTTTGAAGCTGAATTGAAACTTGAAAAATTTGGACCTTCAACCCTGTTGGCTCCCATATAATCCACTATGTTGAGAAAAATCCTGGAATTATCCTTAATTTCTTTTCAGCTAAAAGACTTGAACATCTTGGATGACTTGGGGGTTAGTAAATTATGAAGAAACATTTATTCTGGAAGTGAACTAATCCTTTGTTCTTTACACTAAGAAAAGAATGGTTCTATTAAGAATTGTTGACTAAAAGGTTCTCTAGGAAACCCAAAATTGTCAAAAACAGCCTTTTAGAACCTTTATTTTTAAATGTAGCATGAAAGCAGAGATTTTTGGTGTGTTTTTGGACGAAAAGTAAATCCGTGAGCATGTATTACTTGGAAAGATTGTGATATACGGATTTATTTTGCACATTTGAATTTTGGCATGTTTTGCACTGCTCAGCAGTACTCGCTTCGGGCTCAAGTTATCTCATCTCAGCCTTTGTTGGGTTGGCTGAGCTGTAGGCTTCTACGGGTCAATTTACAACCCAAGACCCAGTGTTTTTGAAATCTGAAAGATGGCATTGAAGGCTATTCCTTCTCTGAACCCCCCTCCCTCTCCACCTCATTCACTTTCCTGACAGGATCAGCTTCCTAGTGACCATTCTATTTGGGAAAGCCTGGATACACTTTTGAAATGCTAACGCTCTCTTTTGGAGGTGTCGGCCTGGTGGGGAGAGCGCAATCAAAAGACTTAAGAGAAGGGAATTAAATTAGCAAGGAAAAAGAGGGTCCGCTAATTAGTAGATTTGAAAACATGGACCCTCCTCCCCCTCCCGGTTTGTTCACCTTCACACATACACAGGCTACCTTTGATCCCCCTCAGCCCTGTTGCATTGTGGGTAAGTGATTTTCCTCAATTACGGGGTCTTAGCGACCCTCCCCCTCCTATTTGTAACTCTGCCCGGTCTAATTGGGCTTCTACAGGAAACCAAGTCTGCGGAATACGAAATTTCGCTCATTTGCAAGTGGACTCAGATCAGTTTGATACAGTTTGGCAGGCGTTGATATAAATGATGTAGATGATTTTAAAGATTGTCTCAGCCCCAGATTTGGTGTTCTTTGATATCCCACCTCATGCTGGGATGTTTTACCTGCTGATGGAGAAGCTTTCGGGCCAATTTGAGTGAGAGCCTTGATCAGCATCTTGAAGAGCTCCTTGCCCCAGGGCTAATCCCAGAGCAGACAGGGTGTAAAGCAGAATAGCGAGCTCCCCAGACAGACGAGTCCTCCAAGAGGCGTAATTATCCAAGGCCTGACCTTGAAATTGTAGCTAAGGAGCTGCTATACGATGTGGTAACATCTCTAGAGTATAACCGTGGAGAAGAAGTGAAGGAATTTGATGTGCTTGCTCAACAGTGTGTGTGCAGCAATACTTGAATGTGATCATATCAATCTGATCTCTTAAAAGTCGATTTAAGGTAGTTTGAGGCTTGACGTTTTCTTGTGAAACCATAACATAGGTGAAACATTTGGGTTTTACTGTCAAAAGTTCTGAAAACGCACAAAACTGTGGAATTTTGTCTTAATATGCATTTTAAATGTTTGAAGACTTTGCATAAGATAAAGTCAGCTATATAAATGCTCAACAAAATATAGACCTTTAAACAATAAAGCTTGAACTTTACGTGCAAAACTCATGTGAAACATTGGGTTTACATGTCAAGTGTTCTGAAATAATGTGATTTTGAGCATAATGTGAATTTAATGTGGTGAGCCTAATATGCATTTTTTTAGGTTTAAAGATTTACACTACCAGTCAAAAGTTTTTAAACAGAAAGATTTTTAATGTTTTCTAAAAAAAAATTTGAAATATTTTTACTATTTAAAAATAACTTTTTTCTATTTGAATATATTTTAAAATCTAATTTTTTCCTGTGATTTCAAAGCTGAATTTTTAGTGTCATTACTCTAGTCACATGATCCTTCAGAAATCATTCTAATATTCTGATTTGCTGCTCCAAAAAAATTATTATTATTATGTTGAAAACAGCTGAGTAGAATTTTTTCAGGTTTCTTTGAATAGAAAGTTCAGAAGAACAGCATTTATCTGAAATATAAATCTTTTGCAACATTATAAATGTCTTTATCATCACTTTTTATTAATTTCTAATATATATACTGGCTCCGAGTTGTTTTTTTCAGATAAATGCTGATCTTTGCCTCTTTCTATTCATCAATGATTACTGACAAAATAAACTTACTCAACTGTTATAAATATTTATGATACTAATAAAACTATTTCTTGAACAGCAAATCAGCATATGAGAATGATTTCTGAAGGATCATGTGACACTGAAGACTGGAGTAATGATGCTGAAAATTCAGCTTTGATCATAGAATAAATTACATTTTAAAATATATTTAAATAGAAAGCAGTTATTTTAAACAGTAAAACATATTTATTATATTTCACAATATTACCGCTGTATTTTGGATCAAATAAATGCAGGCTTGGTGAGCAGAAGAGACTTCTTTAAAAAGACTAAAAAAATCTTACTGTTCAAAAACTTTTGACTGGAAGTGTGCTTTTATACATGAATCACTTTTGAGGCCATCACATGTAAAACTTTGAATTTACATGTCAAATGTTCTTAAAGCACACAAAATTTGTGATTAATGAAAATTAATGTGAATTTTGTGTGTTGAAGTTAATGCATTTAATATTTTATATATGCATTCATTGACGTATAAATTCATCATGGTAATGACATTTGATCAGACCATCTGATTTGTGCATGTAAATCCACATCAACACATGAAACATTGGGTTAACATCTCAAAAGCTCCAGTAAGAACTCAAATCACATGCGATTTTGTGTAAGTTGCTGTAGTGAACTTAACATGCTAATTACATTTAATACGCTTACAGATTTTGCATATGCATGAAGTGACGGACATCAAGGCAGATGCACAGCTAATTCTGCGAACAAAAGCTTTCATGAAGAGAAGTGTATAAAAGATGTCAAAAGTATGTTCATTAGTAGATTAAAATAATTAATCCAATTTACCAACCCAACCCCCCCGTCGATCTGAGTTTGGCTCACTTACAGCATTTGCTTGGTTATCAGAAGCCAAGCAGAACGAATTCTATGTTCCTGAGGCTTTGTTCACGCTGTTCTCAGATATTTGAGGTCTGTACGACAATAAAAGCCCTAATAGTATAATGCTAGCGCTGTCTGGCGGCCAGCCAAACAGATCCTGTCATAATCTGTGAACTGCTCTTACACCTATTGTTGTCGCTAACTGAAACAAAGGATTTTGGCTTGGCATTAGAGCCCTCGCTAGAGAAACCGTTCCACGCGCTCAGATTTCGGGTTGGCCTGCGCTTTGCTGATGTAAGACAAGCTGTCTGGCGAAGGTCCCCGGTGTGGGCACTTCTGCTGCTAGGCTAAGGATTATTGCAGCCCTGCGTTCCTCTGGCTGTATATCACTTTGAAAGCTTGTGGCATCACAGCTAATTTTCAGACTTGATTTTTGTTTTCTTCCCCTGCTTTTAGCCTCGATGATAATAATTATTGTCTCAATAATCACTTTCTCATGCTCCTCGTCCTTGGTTGGAAATACCAGAATGTTAACTTTGCATGGTTGCCATGTTCCTCGACCGCAAGAAATGAGTCAACACAGACACTTTTTAAGCTTTGTGGCACCCTGCAATTTATTTATAAAAATAAACCAGCCATTAGGCTTGCATTTAACGCCGTTTTAGCTGCTTCTCGTTCCAGCGATCTTGACGTGAAACATGTTTGCTTGGCAAACTGCTAATGTGAGGTTTTTAATACACGCTGGATAGAAAACCTCGTCGCGCTCTCCGAGATGATTGGCAGCGTTTAGTCTGCCGCACGCGAATCTTTATATATGGCATAAAAGAGGGATTTTAATTGAGAGGAGAAATGTCAGCCGTGTTGAAGTAGCATCCTCGGGGGACGAATGACATTCACCGGAGCTCCCGAGTAATTACGGGCAGACAGGAAGTTGCGTGTTGTAAATGCGTTCTTGCTTCTTTTATGTGTTCTCAAGCAACTGGAGAGGGAACAGATGGTGTCGTGCCGTCTCAGGCGTGGCCGCTCGGTTTTGATGCTTACCGGGGTAGAGTGTCAGTCTTCAAAGCGCTGGACGTCTGGACTTTAAAAGGCATCCGTCGCTCACAGTTTCGAGATCTCTGAGTAATCCACAAAGAATTACGGTCGTAAAGTTATAGCACACAACACGCGGTCATAAAGCTGTGACGAGTCGGCGATTCAATATCAATGAACCGCAGAATGGTGTGCTCATCAGATTAACTGGAATTCCCCCAGTCCTATCAGCTGTTAAACATCAGATTTATGCGATCATTCGAGCAAAGTCTTCTTTACGGGGTTGAAATATTAACCGTGATTCACACGATATCCTCGTGCGGCCCAGTAGCGAACCCTAAGGCATACCTACCGGCAACCCGTGTCCTTGTCATGTACAGTCTCCCAAAAACCGTTATAGGCCGTAAGCCATCAGATAAACGCCGATATGTTACTCGACTTCCATTACACTGCAATCTCATCTGCCATCTCCTAAATGATATTTAAAAGGCATTCAACTTTTTTTCCCCTCCAGCCTCTTTGCCTGCCATGCTTATGTTTCTGGCAACTTTACAGACGTTGTTGTTTTTTTCTGTCTTGGCGTGGAGCCCCGAATGCCATATTCATCTACGTGCTGATGGTGCCAAGTGAGGGCTCGGGTCAAGTTGTCTTCCCTCTGAGAGGTGAGATTGGAACAGAAAAAACGCAGAGAGGAAGCTTGACCTTGGGAAAACTCAGATCGGCTGCTGAATCAAATACGTTATAATCGTACTTGAATACATGGTGCATTTCAGTAGGCAAAAAATGGAAAGGGCCGTAGGCCAGATATAGAGGACACCTATAGTGTGAGAAGAAATAGGCTGTGTATTTGGTTTGAAACAATGATTAATTTACTTGTTTTTCAAACAGGACCTGCCATTTCAGCAAAACAGGCATTTTTGCTAAACACATTCAGAATATTTAAAGGGTTTCAAATCCGTAAGACCTTCGTTCATCTTCGTAATGTCTTTAGTACCTTTCTGGGCTTTGAACTAGAGCTGCGAAACGATTAGTCGCAATTAATCGATTCAAAATAAAAGTTTATGTGTGCATACTATATGTGTGTTTACTGTGTATATTTATTATGTGTATATATAAGTAAACAAATATTTTTTTCAAAAATACATGTATGTAAACACTTGTTTATAATTGATATTATATATAAATATGAATATTTTACATAGAAGTCTAACATATTTTTCCTTAATACATGAATGTGTGTGTATTTATATATACATAATAAATATACACAGTATACACACAAATAGTATGCAAACATAAACTTATTTTGAATCAATTAATTGCGACTATTTGCTTTTGACTATAAGCTCTCGGATTTAATCAAAAATATCTTAATTTGTGTTGTTCTTACTGGTTTGGAACAACATGAGGGTGAGTAATTAATGACAGAATTTTAATTTTGGGGTGATCTATCTCTTTAATCTTTAAGTTTTGAAGCTATCCGTTGATGTGGACAGTTATATAGTTATATAGTTAAAAAATGTATTTGAATCATTGCTGCGAGCAAGTCATTGAGATTTCAGTCAGTTTATTGAAGTGGACTATGAACCGTTTAAATGTTTTTAGTAGTTGACCTGATTTATTGACGGAAGCAATAAAACTTTTTTATTGAACCATTGAAGTGGACAGTTTGCACTGATTAAATCATTAACTTTGATCACTGAGGCAAAAGAATCATTGAATTTTGAATTGATTCACCGAAGTGGATAGTTTTAACCTAACCTGACTGAACTGAATCATTGACTGAAACAAGTCATTGAGTTTTGAGTCAGTTCATTGAAGCGAACAGTTGAACTGATGTGAATCATTAAATTAATTCACTTTGAGTTTTGAATTGATTCCTTGAAGTGAACAGTTTGAACTGATTTGAATTGTTGCACTGAATAATTGATACAAACAAAGTTTTGAATCAAATTGATTGAAATTGGCAGTTTGAATCTATTCAAATCATTGAATTAAACTGATGCAAAAGAGTCACTGAGTTTGTAGTCTGTTCATTGAAGAAAACAGTTTGAACTAAATTGAATCATGGTGTGAATCATTGATGCAAACAAAAAGATTTGAGTTTAGAACCGATTTATTGAAGCAGACAATAGTTGGACCACAAAACCAGTCTTGAGCAACATAGGTATATTTGTAGCAATAGCCAAAAATACATTGTGTGGGTCAAAATGATTTTCTTGTATGCCAAAAATCATTAGGATTAGGGTATTAAGTAAAGATCATGTTCCTTGATGATATTTTGATTAGTAATATGCATTGCTAAGAACTTCATTTGGACAACTTTAAAGGTGATTTTCTTAATATTAGATTTTTTTGATAGTTGTATCTAGCCAAATATTGTCCTATCCTAACAAACCATACATCAATGGAGAACTTATTTATTCAGCTTTCAAATCTCTGTTTCTCTCTATATCAGCTGATTCACAAAAATGAATCCAACTTGGCAGCTTTAAAGCCATTTCTTCTACTCATGTTTAAATCAGTGCTAGAAGAAATTTGTTCTGAATGTTCTCCTTTTTTCCATATTAAAAATTTAATAGGTTGAAAAATTGAGAGGTAAAACTGTGAGATGCACTTGCTCCATCCTGCTGAGTTGATGGGAATTTGGCCTGCGTTTTTGGCATGGGTTTGCAAAGTCTATTTAAATGACTTGAACATCCTCTGTTGGGAAATGAATGTTTCACGTTCTTAATTTATTCTTGTGTGTGGTTCTCCTGCTAGTGGGAGTTGTCCTGATATACAGCAGAGGCATTGGTCAAAGTCACTCGGCTTTGCCTCGATGGGGAAAAACAAAAACAAGATGTAATTGGCAGAGCGCTTCACTCAAACATCTCCCCGTGTGACTCTAAATCTCCCCACCACGCACACACACACACTGGATCCTCAGCCAGCGTGCTGTCCCAAGTTTAATTGCAGATACCCTTGTTTTGCATTCGCCTAGTGTAGATACCATAGTACAGGCATCACAGCCGTCCCCTGAGAATGAAAGCGTTTTCACACACTGAGAGGTCTCGTAAATATACGCTGATTTAATTGTCAGCGGTAGTGAGGAAGAGTGACGGCGTGTCTGTGTGACACGAGCAAGTCGGAATATTCCATCCACTGCTGTATCCAAACAGACGTGGTCGCCCTCATCCACTAACAAGGAGCTGAAATCCTGCTGCTGTGAATTTGAGGGTGAGGACGACAGGTGAATTATTTATATGTGAGGAATATGATGCCGTCGTACATCTCTTTTTCTGATTTGTCATTCAGAAGAAGCCAGTATACGTTAGAGATTTTGTATGGCTTGACAGTTTCAAAATGCTATGCTATTCATAATCCCATATTTTTTACACATTTTTTTTTTTTTTTTAGCCACAAATGACTAATTTGACAAAAAATGTCTCGGGGTCAATATATCAATATCAGGGTGTTTTATTTCATACTATTTGTGACGTATATAGTATGTTTAAAGTGCGTAGCATGCACTTTTTTATGCATAAACCCTGGATGACCTATATGTATATTTTTTAGCTCACTGAATACTTCCAAAATGTAAGTTGTAATATTTCTACACATTTTTGACTCAGAATTACACAAGATTGGATTAAAATATGGAAAACAATTTCTTTTATTGTACATAAGATAACTGGACGCCATCACGCGCACAAGGTCATGTTTTGTTACTTTCCGGGGTAATCGCGTCTCATTTTCTTAAGAAAATAAAAATAAGAAACTTAATATCTGGTTAATATTACAAATTGTAACTGAAAAATTGTATTTTTGCATTATATCTGCTGTTTTAATACTGTTTGTGTTATGTTTCAGAGTGAAGCACGTCACTGTGTTCATTTATACATGAGCAGCTCATTATCTGGTGTTTTTCAGTATCTTTTTTACATTTTTTACTAATTTTTATTTATTATTATTTTTTTTTTACAATTAACTTTTACAATTTGAATTTATTTTGTTTAATATTTTATTAATATAGTAATAATAAATATAAATAATACAATAATAATAATTTACCAATATTTTATAGTCACGTTAATATATAATATTTTTTTAAAAATCAAGAAAAATTGCTGCAGTGATGAACGTAAGACGTTTTTACACAGGATTGGATTAAAATATGGAAACTAATTTATTTTATTGTATGTAGGATAACTGGACATCACATTCCTAGGTAATTGCATTAAATTTTCTTGAGAAAATAAAAAAAGAAAGTTAATATCTGGTTAATATTACAAATTATAGTGGGAAAAGGTACATTTTTGCATTCTATGTTTGTGTTATATATGCATTGGGTATTTCAGAGTGAAGCACGCCACTGTGTTCATTCACACATGAGCAGCTCATTATCTGGTGTTTTCAGTATCTCATTTTTTTTTTTTTTTTTTTTTTACAGTTTTTTACAATTTACTCTTACAATATTAATTTGTTTTGTTTAATATTTTATTAATGTAGTAATAATAAAGATAAAAATGAATCAAATTAAATTTTATAGTCACGTTATTATATAATATATTTTTTTAAAAATTAAGAAAAACTGCAATTAATTTATTTTTTTTAGTATGTTGTATGTGGTATGCTAGTTTCATGTAATTTCATTCCATACAAAGGTGTGATCCTCAGGTTTCATACAGCAGCAGCGATGAATGTAAGACGTTTTTACACAAGATTGGATTAAAATATGGAAAATAATTTATTTTATTGTATATAGGATAACTGGATGTCATCATGCACACAAGGTTATGTTTTGTTACTTTCCTGGGTAATCGCATCTCATTTTCTTAAGAAAATGAAAAAATATATATTTTTATTATAGTTGAAAAATTTGATTTTTGCATTTTATGTGCTGTTTTAATACTGTTTGCATTATATATGCATTGCATGTTACAGAGTGAAGCATGTCACGTGTTCATTTACACATGAGCAGCTCATGATCTGTTTTTAGTATCTCAATTATTCTTATTTGTAAATTTTTTTTATGATTTTTTACAATTTACACTTACAATATTAATTTCTTATTTTATTTAATATTTTCTTAGTAGTAATAAAAATAAAAATTGGTGCCAAATTGTGTTTTTATAGAGCGAAAGTAGGGAGTTTTTATTATGTAGCATGTGGCGTGCTAGTATTTCCTTACATACAGAGCCGTGATCCTCAGGCCTCATGCAGCAGCAGTGATGTTCAGAATGACTTATGAGCATTGCACATCACTAGCACACTGTCACTGTACACATCCAGTGTCATCTTCTCTCAGGAAAGCCTCAGCCGTTCTCCATCTGTTTCGGGGTGTCTGTTGAGATTGACTGGAGCCAGAGGCAGAGAGACTGCTCTTATTGTTTCAGCCCTTCAGACTAGGGGGGCCCCTGGGCAGGATGGGCCGCAGTCTCCCAGAGGAGCCCTGCTTCTCTCTCCGGGCTGCCCCTGACCCCCACAGCCAGAGGAGACCTCGCGGATCTGTTTCACAGCTGACAGAGGCCTTCCTCTCCGGTCTTGCCTTTGTTTCCGAAATCCTCCGCCGGCCCCAGATGGGACTCGTGAGGATGGACGTTTCGGCAGAGGCCGTGATGCGAATTCTGAGTTTGAAATATGAGGCCTGGCGTCTGCATTCTGAAGAGCTTCAACACCGCTTTCTCGAATAACGCCAAATGACAGAGAGTGGCAGTTCACTTTTCAGAGCCCTCTGATCTTAAGCCTGGTATATACAGTGGAGATTTTACTTCTCTTACGATTGTAAACCGTTAGATTGGATGTTATGAAGCTGTCAGAGTGTACGAAAGAATTTTAGGCTTTGACTGAGCATTTTACTGGTAATTTTGTCAAGTTCTGAGCTCTTTGATATGCCAAATGCCATCTTGCCTTAACCCTAGCAAGCTTGTGGGCAATGTTTGAATGCAAAAGAAAGGCTAACGATGATTAATAACATATTCATGTTCTAACTTGTGTGGAAAAACCAGTATTAGAACTGCATGATTCGTCAAAATAAAATCAAACTTCTTAAATATACACACTGGATGTTTTAAAAATAGCAGAGGGCCTAAGACAGATCCTTGCAGCACTCCATAATTTAACAGTTGTGCTGGAAATGTATTATTATTATTAAAATATATATTTAAAAATATATTTTTCGTAAGCACTCGATCTAAAAATTGTATTAGAAATATAATACAAATATTATAAAGTTATTTTAAATATGTAAAAATATATATAATTACAAAATTTTGGGCCAAATTGTGCATTGCATGTTTCATATTTTATAATAATATTACCAAAGCGCAACATGTATATTTAAAGTAGCAGAGGGCCTAGGACAGATCTTTGTGGCACTCCATAATTTAACAGTTGTGCTGTAAATGTATAATCATTATTATTAAATATATATTTAAAAATATATTTTTCGCAAGCACTCAATCTAAAAATTGTATTAAGAAAAATGATAAAAAACATTATTTTATTTTTTTTTAAATATATACGTATATATATATAATTACAAAATTTCGGGCCAAATTGTGCATGCCACACCAAACCTGTATAAAATTAATAAATATACGCATTGCATGTTTCATATTTTCTAATAATATTATAAAGGGGAAACATGTATATTGAAAATAGCAGAGGGCCTAAAACAGATCCTTGTGGCACTCCATAATTTAACAGTTGTGCTGTAAATGTATTATTGCTATTAAAATTTTCTATTTTAAAAGTATTTCTTAAGTACTTGGTCTAAAAATTGTATTAAGAAATATTTTAAAAATATTTTATAAATTTATATTGAATATATATTAAAAATATTTATAAATAATTACAAAATTTTGAGACCAAATTGTGCATCCCACAGCAAACGTGTACACAAAGGCACAACATGTATATTGAAAATAGCAGAGGACCTAAGACAGATCCTTGTGGCACTCCATACTTTAACAGTTGTGCTGTAAATGTATTATTATTATTAAAATATATGTTTAAAATATGCCTTTCTTAAGTACTTGGTCTAAAAATTGTATAAAGAAATATTTTAAAAAAATATTTTATACATTTATATTAAATATATATTAAAAAATATTTATAAATAATTACAAAATTTTGGGACCAAATTGTGCATCCCACAGCAAACCTGTACACACAGGCACAACATGTAAATTAAAAATAACAGAGGGCCTAAGACAGATCCTTGTGGTACTCCATAATTTAACAGTTGGACTGTAAATGTATTATTGTTGTTGTTATTCTAAAAAAATATGTATTTAAAAATATATTTTTTGTAAACACTCGATCTAAAAATTGTATTTAAAAAATATTATACAATTCTTAAAAAAAAAAAAATATATATATATATATATATATATAAAATAAAATTATATATAATTACAAAATTCTGGCCCAAATTGTGCATCCCACAGCAAACCTGTAGCTTTTTTACTACCAAATCATGCAGCCCTAGCCAGTACAGATGTTTTTATCTAAGGGTCTCTTCTGCTGCTGGGGTGTGACCTAACTTTTTCTTTGTCAGATCTAGGGTTAAGATTCACTGAAGAAGCCATTAATTAGCCGTTTGCGTCCAAATCTTACAGTGTGCGTTCGGCTTTAATTAGGTGGGACACGACAGGCAAGAAATGCCGGTCGAGTTCACCGATCTCTAACATTCAAGTAGATACACTCTCTGGTTTTTATAACTCTTTGGCTCTGTTTTACGACCAGTACAGGTGTTGCTAAGCTATCTCTGTGAAAAGGCTGAATGCACACCCTGTGCTTATCTTGCCCAATAAATCCCACTAAATGACCTGCTAATCACCGATTAATGGTGTTACAAATAGGCCGCGGCCCTCCGTGGTGCAGCCGTCTTATCTGTGCTCAAATACTCCTATCGGAGTTGGGCCAGGGGTGAATGAAAGCGGTTCTGAAGCAGCAGAGCAGTCCTGCGCAGTGAGTCACGCTCTTCTTTGTTTCAGCGCTGTGCTATAGGGCATGTTTGCAGGAAAGGGGATTTTTGAGATTCATTACGCCCTTTGAAAAGTTCCGAATCTATGTGCGAACACACTTGAGAATTGTTTCTTTATCTCATGAGTCATGATAAGGAAAGATACAGTGATTTTACTGCAGAGTCCACACAGATAGAGTAAAGTATCTGTGGTCATGACACATTAACACATCAACAGGAAGTTGATCTTATCAACTTAGGATTTGATTGCATTGTGGATATATAGAGACAGAAAGAGAGAAAGAGAGAGAGAGAGAGAGAGAGAAAGAAGTGGGATTTTTATTTATAAAATAAAGCATAAAAATATATGGTTTTTTTATATAAATCTAACTTAACAAAATACATTTATTAAAACAGGTTATACATAAGCCCATCATATAACTTGTACTATATGTCATTTCTTTCTTTCTTTTCAAAGTCATTAAATCTCGTTTGCTTTCTGTTTGATCTCTCTTTCTCCATGTCCAGTGTCTCTCTCACCCACTGTATAACCTTGGCGTCCTCAGGCGATCGGTGTCTGGCCGTAACTCTCTCTCAGTGCCAGGATCTCGTCTCCTCATTGATGAGGACTCTGAGAGCAGCTCATTTCCATCTGAAGTTAATGCAGCCACTGAAGCTGAACTTATTAAAACTGCCGTGTGACACTTCTCTCTCTCTTTCTCTCTCACCCCTCCCCTCTGTGTGGAAATAAATGAAGTGAACTGCACTGTAGGTTGTAATGTAATTGCACTGTGCATGAATATAGCTGTGAGCTGTGTAGGTTAACATGGCTGAGAGGTGTGTGGAGTTTTTTAATTGCAAAGGCAGACTAGAGTGAAAGCACCCTGCTGATACGCTCTCTGTTCCTCCCAGGCAACTTAACAAACGTGCCACACGCACTCACACACACCTTATTGAAGAAGACTCCAGATATAACTATTATAGATCAACCCCGAATTATTTTTTCCTTCCTTCAGGCAGCAGTGCGAGTTACTGAAGACGATAAGTTTTTTTTTTTTTTTTTTTTTTAAATTGCAGTATCTTAATAAAGTCCAAATGAAAAATTAATGTACTGAAAATTTTCAGAATGAAGTCATATTTAAGAAGAAATATTATGAGGGAAGATCGTAAAAATTCGTAAAAACGTTTCACACTTACTATGTATTTCATGTTCAATAAATGACATTATTTATGCATGTAAATAATTGTGTATACACACATACACTATCCAATTTAAAAAAGCTGTTTTCTATAGAAAGCCTGTTTCCACCACTGAATAAAATATAAAAAAAAAAATTATTACGACTGTTTATCTCACAATTCTGACTTTTTTTCTCAGAATTGCATGATTCAATCTTTCAATTCTGATTTTTTTTTTTTAAATTGCGAGTTATAACGTCAGAATTGCGAGATATAAAGACAACTGCGTGATATAGAGTCAGAATTGCGAGATACAAGCTCTTTTCTTTTTCTCGCAATTGCAAGTTTATATCTCGCAATTTTCACTTTATTCTCAGAATTTAGTTTGTCTCAGAATTGCAACTTTTTCTCTAATTTGTGACTATATATCTCAGAATTGCGACTTTATTTCTCAAAATTGCAACTTTATTTCTCAGAATTGCAAGTTTATATTTCAGAATTGCGTCTTTA
Organism: Labeo calbasu; assembly: GCA_019740295.1. Lineage (NCBI taxonomy): Eukaryota > Metazoa > Chordata > Actinopteri > Cypriniformes > Cyprinidae > Labeo > Labeo calbasu. The sequence goes on along the minus strand of JAHKKF010514374.1, from coordinate 3,108 downwards.
TTTCTCAGAATTGCGACTTTAATTCTCAGAATTTATTTTATTTCTCAAAATTGTGACTTTATTTCTCAGAATTGCAACTTTTGTCTCAGAATTTATTTTATTTCTCAAAATTGTGACTATTTCTCAGAATTGCAACTTTTGTCTCAGAATTTATTTTATTTCTCAAACTTGAGACTTTATTTCTCAGAGTTTCGACTTTATTTTTCAAAATTGAGACTTTATTTCTCAGAATTGCGAGTTTGTCTCAGAATTACAACTTTATTTCTCAAGTTTGCTACTATACTTCTTAGAACTGCGACTTTATTTCTCAGAATTGCGACTTTATAACTCACAATTAAGAAATTTTATTTTATTTCTTTGTCTCAGAATTGCGACTTTATTTCTCAGAATTGCGACTTTATTTCTCAGAATTGCAAGTTTCTCACAATTCTGACTTTATTTCTTAGAATTGCAACTTTATTTCTCATAATTGTGACTTTTATCTCAGAACTGGTTTTATTTCTCAGAATTGCGAGTTTGTCTCAGAATTACAACTTTATTTCTCAAGTTTGCTACTATAGTTCTCAGAACTGCGACTTTATTTCTCAGAATTGTGAGTTTGCCTCACAATTTTGACTTTATTTCTCAGAATTGCGACTTCATAACTCACAATTGGGAAATTTTATTTCTCAAAATTGACTTCATGTCTCAGAATTGCCTTTAATTCTCAGAATTGCAACTTTATTTCTCAGAATTGCCACTTTATTTCTCAGAATTGCGAGTTTGTCTCACAATTCTGACTTTATTTCACAGAATTGTGACTTTATAACTTGCAGTTGAGAAAAAAGTCAGAATTGTCAATTTGTATCACACATTTCAGAGAAAAAAGTGAGAATTGTGAGACGTAAACTCGCAATTGTGAGAAAAAAGTCAGAAATGTGAGATTGTGAGTCACAATTACCTTTTTTCATTCAGCGGTAAAAATGGGCTTCCAAAGTTTTCTATTTTTATAGGTTTGAAAATGTAATTAATTCCTGTGATACAAAGCTGGATTTTCAGCATCATTACTACAGCCTTCAGTCACACGATCCTTTAGAAATCATTCTTATATGCTGGTTGGGCTGCTTTAAGGTTTTTGTCAAATTTGGAAACGTTATTATTTTTTATGAGATAGTGAAATGGAAAATGCCACATTTGTTTGTGGTTTGTGCCAGGTTCACACTGGTATTCTTTCCACCTTGGTTTGTAAAATGCCATATGTATTAATATTTGCAGTAGTAGGATTGCCTGACAGCATTTTTATGTTCGAATCAAATCAAGCAGAGTAAGGGATTTTCAGGCTAGTGTTGAATCCCCTGTCCGAGGTTTCCTCTCCCCTTAATTACCTCCAAAGCAAACCTCCAGTGGTTTCTCTCAGCCCGATGAGGAAAAGTAGACTGATAGAAGGATAGCGAGACGGATAGGGCCTCACATACTGAGTGTGTACTTCATGTGTATGTATGTAGTATGTTTGTGTGTGTGTGTCAGTCTGAGAGGAGGAAAATGATTCTTGCCCTAGGCAGCGATCGATCAGATCTTAGATGCAGAAATCCCAGCGTCCCTCCGCTGAGCCCGTGGAGCTGATTAGCTCATCTCATATTCTCAGAGAACAGGAAAGAGCACAGGAGGAAAGAGCATAAAAAAGTGGGGGGGGGGAAGAGGCTACAGGAGACCAAAAACAGTGGACAAGCAAAAGGAAGAAAACAGTCAGATGTGGAAATAAACAGATGAAAAGAGTCAGTGGAGCACTGAGAAAGAAATAAAAGAACACAGCTGCTTTTATTTATTATCCATGAAGAGCGACTGGGTTATACAGTAGATGCTCTTTCTTTTTCTGTCGTTCTTTCTTTGCATTTTTGTCTTGTTCACAGCATGTAAATTTTAAATATGCTTCGCCGTGTAACGTGGCGCCGCCCTCAGCAGTAGCTCTCATTATTGAGCATATGCAGCGCATTCCACCGTATAAAAAAATAAATAAAAGAAGTACGGCTGGTCTGCCGAGAGCGAGAGCAGGGCTTCTGCATTTCAAAGTGCAGAGGGAATATTGCATGTAGTGAGGTCTTCTGACTTTGTGAGTGGACTCATGAGCACCTCAGGAGGAGGAGGTGTCGGAGGAGGGTAGTTTTCCTTCTCTCAAACTAGATACTTCTCTAAGCATATGCAACCAGCATAGATGAAGTCAGACTGCTGTAACAGGATCGGAGAGCCGAACCTGAACAGGTTAACTTAATATTCGGACGCTCTGTCTGAGAGATTACCCTGAGCCATTTTCATCTTCATTATTTTTTTCGAATCCACTCTATTAGAAATCTCCTCTCTTGTCACCATTTTTTAATATTCATCCTTTTTGTTATAGGCAAACACATTGGGTTTTTCAATAGCTGGTGCTGCTGCTGATATTAAGAGAATGGGAGGTGGCTGATATAATGCTCATATATATAATGAACACTTATTGGATTGAGCGCTTATTGGATTGCTACAAAAAACTCATTGGATACAACATTTAATCAAATATTGACATAAAATGGTTTTTAAAGTAATAGAAAATGTCTTTATGCATTCTACATTACGTATAAACATCAAATTGGATTGAGTGTGAAATGTATATAAAATCAATATAAAATCTAAGTCAAAAAGCTTGTTGTTTCAATATTAGCTTAGCTACTGTTTTTTCAGTCAATGCTGAAAATTTTGTGTGCTTCTGATTGGTCATTATTTTATTTTTTATTTTATTTTATAATGGAAATAATAATAAAAATTAACTAAAGTAAAAACACATGTGTTTTGGCATAAGAACGATGTTTAGAAGCATGATGATATATATATAATAAAAAAAAAATATATATATATATATATATATTTAAAATCAAAGTCAAAAAGCTTATTCTTATTAGTCTATAGCTATTATTCTCAGTTTCAAAATTAGCATAGCTAGTTTTTAGCATAGCTAGCATAGTTTTTTTGTTTGTTTGTTTGTTTTTTAGTCAGTACTGATTATATAAAGTGGCCAAAAATGAGTTTTATTTTTTTACTTTCTGCTTGGTCTATTTTTTATTTTATTTTATTTTATTTTATTTTATTTTATTTTAT
>JAHKKF010514372.1:0-26964 GCA_019740295.1 Labeo calbasu | reverse complement strand
GAAGAGTGATGAACTCCAAAGATGTTCTTACTCGATGGTGACTGGGAGTTTCTTCCCATGTGAAAAGTGAAGAAAAACCAAGAGCTGAGAGGGACCCAGCTGAAGTCCTGTGATCTTTGGGGAATGGAAAGACAAGGCCGCAAAGCCTGGCGCACGCTTAGGGAAGTCCTGAAGAGTTCTAGCTCATCCTCCTCATCCTCTTAGGTTCTAACAGAACCCCTGACTGACTGAGGCGAGTCATGCAGATGAATTCCAGGGTTGAATGAAAATGTCTGGCCCTTTGTGGTCGAGAGCCACAGCTCTATATGTTGGGGCCTGTCCGGTCCGCCGGCTCAGGCTCCCCGTGGGTTCCTCCACACGGGCAGCAATCGGAAGATTTTGCAGAAGAGTGCGAAGAGGGGAGAAAGCATGTGCATGATGCTTTTAAGGTTTCTGGAAGCTACGCCTTCAGGAGATCCAGGAACCAATGGTAACTTTCACCTTTGGAGGGAAAGTTTACGACTCTGTGTCTGTGAGCACGGTGTTTTGCATATGTAATTCGAATGGGTGTTGATGGAAAAACTACTAAGGATTTTTAAAACACTAATATGCTGCAAAGGTATCTACATATGATATACACCATCATTTAGATCATCAAAATACAAATTCAAAGAGACCAAACATGGCATAGGTAAGTTCTATTACACTAGAGATCTATCATAACAAATGCATATAACTATAATACTGTAAACAGTGACCTGGGGCTGTGTACAATAGGAAGATCAAAGAAAGGTTTGTCTGTGAATAAATAAAAGTATTAATTTCCTATAGCAGCATGTTTCTGTTTTAGAGAGATTTAAGTAGGGGAAGATTCTCTCTACATACTCGTAGGTCGTAAAGTTTATCTGATCTGGCCAAGGTATTCTGGTTGCCATGGTAACCAGGGGCCTGGTGGGCCATTGGAGACGTCCCGGCAGCCAGTGTTGGGGCTTGAGTGAGGGGTCTGTGATTATTTAATTCAATGAATAATTGATTTAGTAAATCAAATGAACACGTGTGTGTCTGATTGGCCCAAACGCTACACATGTTTTTATCAGCTGTTTTGACTTTCGTTCTGACGGCACCCATTCACTGCAGAGGATCCATTGGTGAACAAGTGATTACATTTCTCTAAATCTGTTCTGATGAACAAACAAACTGTTCTAAATATTGGACGGCCTGAGGGAGAGTACATTTTCAGCAAATTTACTTTTTGAGTGAACTATTTCTTTACAATGTTTTGTGAGTCCATCCACAGGTTATGTATGGCATCAGTGCCTGAAGTGTGTTGTCATTTGTTTATGTTTTACAACACTGTCTTTCAGTTTGTTCTCAGCTCTGACTCCAGTCTTCTTTTGTTTGTAGGAGGCTGGACCCCTCCGAGCGTCCTCTTCAGATGGTCTACGACTACCTGACCGCTATGGGCTACGAAGACCCGCTCCGTGTCCAACAGGAAGCCGCCAACTCAGACCTCAGCTGCATGATCCGCTTCTACAGTGGTGAGTTGTGGGTGGTGGGAGGCTGCTTTCAGCACTGTCAGCTCTATTGAGCGGGGCCAAAATCCCAGAGCTCTGTGAACAGTTCGTTGGCTTTCCAGAGCAAACTCTTTGAGTCCACCAGAGCTGTTGTGTCGTGTCGTATCCGCTCGAGAGAGAAGCTCACGCATCGTTTCTGCCTGCCGCTTTCAGTGAGACAGGTTGTAGTCGAATACTATTGCACGGGTGCAAATCGGTGTTTTCGTATACAACCCCTTTTCCCTATTCTCTCCTGACAGCTGTGGAATGAATAATGGGCTTTTTCTCGAGTCAGGCATCAGTGTGTGTCAACATCAGTGTTGAGGGGATTGTGTCTGATTCTAGCTCTTTCTCTTCTGTCACACAAAGGATGCCAATTACGCTTTTGTTCCTGCATCCATCATGTACAAACCTCTTCCTGATGATGTGATTGGCTGTTTGAGATTGCAGGGCCAGATTGGAAAAAGCATCAGCAAAATGTGTTTTTCTTACTTCCAACAAAAAAGTACTGTGGCAGTACCACAATGCAGTTGTGTCGGAAGGTAATACTATGGTATTAAATGATACCATGGCATGTCCAAAACAAGGTATTACTGTAGTATCATGTACAGATAACCATGGTAAAACCATCTTAAAGGACGGGTCCACTTCCAGAACAGCAATTCACAAATAATTTACTCACCCCCATGTCATCCAAGATGTTCATGTCTTTCTGTCTTCACTCGTGAAGAAATTATGTTTTTTGAGGAAAGCATTTCAGGATTTTTCTTCATATAATGGACTTCATTGGTGCCCCGAAAATGTAGTTTAAATGCAGCTTCAAAGGACTCTAAACGATCCCAGCCGAGGAAGAAGGGTCTTATCTAGCGAAACGACTGGTCATTGTTTTCGAAAAATAAAAAATTGTATACTTTTTTTAAGCACAAAATCTCGTGTAGCACAGGCTCTGGGATGTGCGTTTTTGAACGATTCGTTCATTTTGAATGAATCTTTAATGTGACTTGGGAAGAACGATTTTTTTTCGGAAAATAAAAATTTGTTTAGTTTTTAAGCGCAAAAGCTTGTGTAGCACAGGCTCTGGGATGCACGTTCACGTACTACTGAATCACGTCGGAAGGTCACGTGGATGTAGGCGGAACCACAGACCCAGTGTTTACAAGCGAACGTGCAAAGACTAAGAAAGTGCAAGTAAGTCAAACACTGTTTACAGACAAAAAGCTACAACGATGTCGGACGATTCTGAAGTTGTAGGAGAAATAAACATGGAGTTTTTTGACATACTGTACGTTTTTTTGAGCCGGAGTACACAGACAATGAACTTGTGGTGATTCGAAGACGTGATTTGTAGTAGTGATGGGAAGTTCGGATCATTTTACTGACTCTGACCTTTAAGTCTCGTTCAGCAAAATGAACATCTTTTTTTCGAGTCATTTCATTCATTTTAGCAAAATCAGCATCATGTGACAGCCCCATAAGATGAACGAACGACTCAGAAAACCCGAAGACTCGAAACAGGTGAACTAATTCCAGTACAAAACCTAATAGGATGTTGCGTATGTGTGACTGAACGAATCACTCCCCGAGTCGAATCGTTCTTCCCAAGTCACATTAAAGATTAATTCAAAATGAACGAATCGTTCAAAAACGCGCATCCCAGAGCCTGTGCTACACGAGATTTTGTGCTTAAAAAAAGTATACAATTTTTTATTTTTCGAAAACAATGGCCAATTGTTTCGCTAGATAAGACCTTTCTTCCTCGGCTTTAGAGCCCTTTGAAGCTGCATTTAAACTACATTTTGGAAGTTCAAAGTTGGGGCACAAATGAAGTCCATTATATGCAGGAAAAAAAGCTGAAATGCTTTCCTCAAAAAACGTCATTTCTTTACGACTGAAGACAGAAAGACATGAACATCTTGGATGACAAGGGGGTGAGTAAATTATTTGTAAATTGTTATTCTGGAAGGGCAGACACTGCTGGCAAAAACACAGTTTTTTCAGAGTAGTGTAAAGAAAACATCCAAAATACACTGTGTTAAGTGTTTCTTTTATAGCACTTTATCTATTTGTGTCAATAGATTTCAATTACAGTACATATTTTTAAAGGCCGTTTTCCCAAAATGAGCTTTTTCTTCTACACTGAGCCATAAATCTCCACTTCAATAACACTTACACACACCAAACTTTACATTTGTATTCCTGTCTATATCCTGAAGGTTTTTACAGAGGGATTTGTTCATATATAATTTGCTTGATTATATACAACATTTTATTCCCCCAAAAATTGTGAAAAATATATTGTTTTCTGTCTGTTGTAAGTATTTTCTGAATTATGGAGTGACAAAATTCCCTCTGTAAAAACATTTGACTCATATGTCCAAAAAAACCCATAAATTTTAGAACTGACTTCATCCAGAGTTTAGAGTTTTGTACTAGAAATGTATGCAAATTAGCGCATATTTTTTTAAATAATGCCTCGTTTGCATATGCAAATCTAACATTTTAGAAAACTTGCAATACAAAAAATGTTAGCAATTATCAAATCAATCAACTGGATAAGTAAGGCAATAACTATTAGTTAATTTATTTATAATATTTTATTATAATTTATTAATTAATTTATCTGCAGTGTCTCACCTTAAAAAAATAAATAAATTAAAAATGAAAGTTAATAGTAATACTACTATTTATTTATTTATTTATTTATTTATTAGTTTTTAGAGAGTTGCACCACAAAAATATACACACCTTCTCATAAATTGGTTGAGTTATGATCTATGTAGGAGGCTTACTGAACATGGCACACAATTGTGAGTCCTCTCTATAATGTCATTTCCTGTTTCTTGTTTCCTGTGGCTTTAATGTGACATTCACCATGCGTTGAATAGTGAATGAGCGAGCAAGTGAGCGGTTTTGGCCACAGCTTCTGCATAAATGTGTAAAAGCTAAAGCAGCATCTGATGCATAATGAATTCAGCTCAATGGCGATGTGAATGGACTTGATTACATGCTGCTTTTTCCACAGTTTTGTCATAAATTGAAATATTGCACAGTGTGAATATAACCATAGATATTCTGATTCTTAGATATGTTTAGTTAGCTAAAGCTAAAACTGTTTTGCTAAAGCTAAGTCATTTCGGTAATTGATATAAAGCTGAAATACAATAAAATATAAATATTAGATGAAACCTTAAAGTTTCAAAAACTTAAACTTTAAAAAATTCTACAAAAGTAGAAATGTTATATAAAAAATACTAAATTATTTAACTGAAATTAAAATAAATTCAAGCTAAATGGAAATAAAAAAAAATACAAGGCACATAACATTAATAAAACTTAAGTGAAATTAAAATGAAAATAAGAATATAAAAATAAAAGCTAATTCAAACTGAAAATGAAGCAAAATGAAACTTTTGCTGTATAGATACTGTATAGATACTTTTTTTTTTTCTCCTATACTGTGGAAGACAGTGGGTACAGTCAACTGTTTGGTTACCATCTTTTCTTTAAAATATCATATTTTGTCTTCAGCAAAAGAAAGATACTTGAAACAACTTGATGAAGAGTAATTAATGACAGAATTTTAATTTTTGAGTGAACCATTTCTTTAATAAACCCTATAATAGTATGTACACTGCCATTCAAAGTTTAGGATTAATAACATTTTATTTTATTTTATTGTTTTTTTATGCTCATCAGTGTTACATTTATTTGAACGTACAGAAAAAACAGTAATACTGTGAAATATTATTGCAATTTACAATAACAGTTTTGTATTTTAATATAATTTAAAATGTAATTTATTCCTGTGATGTAAAGCTGAATTTCTAGCATCATTACTCCAGTCTTCAGTGTCACGTGATCCTTCAGAAATCATTCTAATATGCTGATTTATTTTCAGTATTGGGAACATTTGTACTGCTAAATGTTTTTGGAACCTGTGATACTTTTTTCAGGATTTTTTGATGAATAAAGTTAAAAAGAACAGCTTTTATTTTAACCATTAAATACTAAAATAACACTGGTTCAGATCCTAAACAGTAAGCATGTGCAACAACAATGGATTATTCCATGATGGAAAGCCTTCATGAACCGCATTGTAAATTCCCTGCATATGGCTACGTCCTCCATACTGTCCTTCCTGAGTGTATTTAAGCAGTGGCTGTTAGACTGGGCCTAAGTAACCCACCGCTACCCTTGGTCCGGGGCAGTGAGTAAATGCCCATCTGTCAGGGCCGCAGGGGAATGGAGACGTACCATTCCTCATCCTCTGGTCCTGTCAGGGCCGTGGCGGCAAGGTACAGTCCCGCACGTCCGCCTGATGTATGGCCACGGAGGCTGAACGGACGACCTGCATCCTCCTCATTTGTACAGCGAGACTGAGGGGACAGGTGAGACTTAGTGGAACAGAGTGCTGTGTGTTCGCCGTCCTAAAAGCGTCCCGACAACTCAGAGGTGAGAAAGACGATCAATATTGTATAGTTTGGTAATGGTACTTTATCACAATGTTGTATTGATCTACTGACGCCAGCTATCGATTCTCAGTTGTTTTTATTTTACATCGCAAGGCTTCATAGTTTCTGGGGTAACTCACTGCTTTTAAAATAGGGCGGATGATGCAATGGTTGAGAATAAATCAAACTCTATTTGTGATAATAACAGTGTCAGCACACCCGCAGGTGCTCATTTCTTTACTCGCACATTTGTGTCTCATTTACTAGCGTTATTATTTAGTATATTTAATATTAATATTTAGGGGCCAGTGATTTACAGATTTCAGGCCCAGGTGAAATTTATAGATCCATTTTCTTAGCTGATTTGGTTGGAAATCTGGTGCAGGTTGGCTTTGAACTGGCACGATATGTAAAAAAATAATGAAAAAGGCCACTTAAGTGTACTTAAGGAGAGCAGACATTCATGATTTTTTTTAAATGTACTTTGTAATGTCAAATTGAAAGTTTTACTTAAATAATTGTATTTTAATAATATTTTGAATGTACAATTGTTGTGTACGTCAAATCTTAAAAGTAGTTTTTAAACTGTACTTGCAGGTAATATAATATTAAAATATAATATAAAATAAAATACTACTTAAGTGTACTTAGAGAGTACACATTCATGACTGTTTCTTAACTAATTTAAATATACTTGTATATGATAGTAATGAAATAAAAAATTGCAACTTAAGTACACTTAAAGAGAATGTACTTTCATGATTGTTTCATAACACATTTAAGTGCACTTTTAAAAAGTATTATTCAGTACTACTTTTAATCTGTTTTAAATTAGCTAAATTACAATTTGATCATTATAAATGTGTAATTAGCATTTACCATAAATGCTTGTCAGTACATCCAGCAGTACATTTTAACCATGTAAAAAAAAAAACTTAAAGAGAGTAGACATTAATGATGTTTCTTAATGCACTTAAGTAATTTTTTAAATGTGTATTTTGTAATGTCAAATTACGTTTTACTTAAATTTGGTTTTAATAATATTTTGTCATGCTATAAAGCAGTATCACTTGTCTAAATGTGTTAAATGTGCACTTGTAGTGTACGTCATGTCTTTTTTTAAAATTTTTTTTTTTTTTTTTTGTAAAACACTGTACTTGCAGGTAATAAAATATTAATAAAGACCACTTAAGTGTACTTAGAGAATACACATTCAGGGGTGTTTACTTAACTAATTAAAGTATACTTATATACGATAGTAAAGAAATAAAAAATTACAGCTTATAAAAAATTGCAAATTAAGTGCACTTAAAGCGAGTGTACTTTCATGACTGTTTTATAAACACACTTTTAAAAAGTGTTTATCAGTGCTACTTTTAATCTGTTTTAAATGAGCTAAATTACAATTTGACATACAAGTTACATGTGTGTGTGTGTGTGTATGTATGTATGTATATAAAGCTTACATAAAGCTTGCAGATAATACAATATTAATCAAATGAAAGGCCACTTAAGTGTACTTAAAGAGAGCAGACATTCATGGAGTTTTCTTAATACGTAACTTTATTTTAAATGTATTTTGTAATGTCAATTTAAAAGTTAAATAATTGTTTTAATATTTTGTCATGCTATTAAGAAGCATTAAGAATCACTTGTTAAACATGGTTTAACTGTGTTAAATGTACAATTGTAGTGTACTTGAAATCTTAAAAAGTATTTTTTAAACTGTACTTGGAGGTAATATAATATTAATAAAATAAAAGACCACTTGAGACTTAAAGATCACTTATTCATGCTGTTTATTAACCAATTTAAGTATACTTGTATATGATAGTATAAAATAAGTAAATACACTTTTAAAATGTTATTCAGTACTACTTTTAATCTGTTTTAAATTAACTAAATTACAATTCGATCATTATAAATGTGTGATTACAAAAACATTTAAATTAATGACATACAAGTTTCAAAATACAGTAAGTATATTTTATTTTACCATAAATGCTTGTAAGTACATTCAGCAGTACACTTTAAACATATTTCAAAAACAGAAGTAATTATGAATTCACATATAAAGATGTACGTAACTCCTACTTAATTTAAAACATAAATTCAACTCACTATATGTAATATAATGTAAACTATAATACATTATCATTTAACGTGTACTTAAAGGCATAGTTCACCAATGACTTCCATAATAATAATTTTAAAAAATACTATGGAAGTCAATAGGGACCAGCAACTGTTTGGTTACCTTCATTCTTCGAAATATCATTTGTGTTCAACAGAAAAATAAATTCATACAGGTTTGGAACAACTTGATAAGTAAATGATTACCAAAAAAAAAAAAAAATTGGTGAACTTTTGCCTTAATTCTAAAAACTTATAAGATGTAATATAAGTCTCTGGTGTCCCCAGAATGTGTCTGTGAAGTTTCAGCTCAAAAGATCATTATTATATCATTTTGAAGTGGAAGCAGAAACACACTTTTTTTTCATGCATGTCTCTTTAAACGCAAATGAGCTGCTGCTCCCCGCCCCCTTTTCCAGAATAGAGCTGTGCCTTTACAACTCGTACCTCGGATACTCTGCCAAAAAACATCTGTCTGTCATGCTTAAATCATGCTTTTTAAAGTCATGTTATTTTAAATTTCTGATAGACAGTTTTCTGAGCACACAAATCCGAAGCACGCACACATAAAGCGGCTGTCACACAGCATGTGAGTGCTAAACTAAGTACTCGGTTCTCTTTCATATCTTATTGCGCTTAAAATGTCAAATACACACAAGTTTATGTTTTAAACACAGGAGTTACAAAAACAGTTATGTCTGTGAATGTAAACATGCTTGCAGAAGAAGGCTTACCAAAACTACACAGTTACAAACTTACTGTGTTTGTCCTTTGTCATGTTTTCTAGGTTGGCAGATGCACCGGGGACCTGATTATAGCACTTAAACACGGAAAAAGTCAGATTTCCATAATATGTCGCTTTTAAAATGTACGATTTCCATAATAAGTACTCTTTTTCAAAGTATGCTTAAGTGTATCTTTTCACAACAAAGTGTGCCTGCAAAAGTGTGCAATTACAATGCATGTAATTGAAGTGGCCATTGTGTTGAATATGATTTGCATCATGTTCTGTACCAGAATAAGCAGTGTGAGTGCAAAAAAAAAACAGATCAGAGTCGCAGCATGGGGGAAACCTTTTGTGTTTCTGTTTGTTTGTTTGTTTGTATGCCTTGTAAGATGACAGACAATCAAAGATGTGGAACGGAGGGAGTTTGAGGTGTCAGTCATGATCCAGCCTGACTAGTTTCATAAAAGGGTCATAAATGTTCATTTTATCTCTTTGTTTAGGCAACAACATCAAATAGATGTTAGTATGCTGATGTTGACAACAAATTAGTGTGTGTGCGTTTGTGAACCGTGTCATGGTGAACGCTGGGTTTTTATCTTTGTAAGGTGTGTTATTGTGTAATTGTTCCCAGCAAATGGTTCAAGGTACAGTGCAGCTACTAAAAACAATATTACAGCAATGTTGTTGATATTTTTAACGTATCCTGGAGTCTGTTATGATTTAATAGTATAATGAGTTAATAGTAGTATAAGCTTCTAGCTATAAACCGTTTCAGTTTTGATCACGTGAAGTCATATTTTATCTGATGTTGTAAAATGTCTTACGGTAGATGATGTCATAAATTTTAAAGCTGTGCCTCGGTATCTGGGTAGTATCTTATTACGGGAATGGTGTTTGTCAGCTAGTTTAAGGAAACAACAGTTGAGTGGTTGCTGTACTTTTGGACTCAATTTTGCCAAGATAGAGCAAGGAAAAGAGGGCGAGAGAGATTGTTGTCCTTGCAGTGAGTTCAGGCCGGTGGCTTAGATGCTGGCCAGACCCTGTGAGATTTGGCCGCTCGTTTTGTTAACTTGTGGGAAAAACACACGCCCAGAGCCAAAGCCAGAACCAGCTCAGAGTGTGTGAAGAGCTGCAGACAAACACTCAGTGAGTGGACTTCAGAGTGAAAGACACCTTTTTTCTCATAATGTGGACAAAAGCTAATCAAAGGAAAGCTTCCAAAGAGGTTTTTCGCAGCAGTGCTGTAGAAGAACCATTTTGGGTTCCATCAAAGAACCATTTTTTTCTCAGCTTGAAGAACATTTTATATAATAAGAAGAAACTTTTTCCAGTGTGAATAACCTTTTGCATGGTTACATGGATGTTAAAAGTTCTTCATGAAACCATACAGTAGATGCCAAAGAAAGATTTATTTTTGAAGGGGTGCTGTTATGCTTTTTCACTTTTTGAACTTTAGGCATTGTGTGGTGTGTATCTTTGGGCATAAAAAAGATCTACAAAGTTGCAAATCTCAAAGTCCACTCCAAAAGGAGATATTTCGTTTATGCACATCCTATTCAATAATGCAGTAAGCGTTGTGCTTTGTTACTTACAATAAAATATTAGATTTCAAATTCTGTCAGTTTTATCACAAACATCAAACAATGAATGTGGTTTTAATGCTTTTTATTGTAGCGTAATAGATGACTGTAGCGTTCAAGCAGCAGGTAAACCGACAATTTCATCCTCTTTACTACTAGTTATAGTACAAAATAAACATGAATGAATGAACATCATGTTGAAACTTACTGATATCATCTGTCATGTATTAATGTTTCATACTTTATTTGAGCTAATTATTAGCCTCATTGCTATTATACGTGTATTTAAAATCATTTTAAAGGCTGTTGTTTGCATAGATCTATTTTTATTACTACAAAAAAAAAAGAATTCTGATTATCTAATTCCTCGATTAATCGTCAGAATAATCAACCGATTACTCGATTACCAAAATAATCATTAGTGGACAGCCCTAAAATTAGTTGCGAATTGTCATGAGTGTGTTGAAATACCACTCTTCTTGTTTTAATCAATCTTCATTTTAACAAACCAATAAATTTTAGTTAATGTGCAAACAAAATGTAACTAAACATTATTTGTAATGCACATCCTTTTCAGTAATCGCAGTAAGCTTTGTGCTTTGTTGCTTACAATAAGAAAAAGTCTCAGATTTCAAATTCTGTCAGTTTTATCACAAATATCAAACAATGAATGTGGTTTTAATGGTTTTTATTGTAGTGTAACAGATGGCTGTAGCGCCTCAGTTCAAGCAGCAGGTGAACCAATCATTTCTTCTTCTTTACTACTAGTTATAGTACAAAATAAACATGAATGAATGAACATCAGAAGGTATGTTAAAAGATAAAGTTCAACCTACTGAAATCATCTCTCACGTATTTGCGTTTCAACAGCTTGGGTCACAAAATGCTACATTTTCCTCATAAAAGTCATGCAATGTTCATAAATTGTTAGCTAGCTAGAAAAAAAGGAACCCTAGAGAGGAGATTTTGTCAAAAATTATTTATATGAAAAAATTATTTGTATTTGACCTATTAATAATGCCGAAATGCATGTTTAAATAAATATGTCCTGAAATGACTTATGACAAACATGTTTAAAATTTTATATTTAATCACCGTATTGGAAGTAGAGACGAAATGACATCATTAGAAATGTAAAATAAATTTGTAGTTTAAATGTCTGTATATAGTTTATGCACTAAAAAAATGACATGATCAGTTAGTCATGGCAACTTATGTTTTTACATTACCTTATCAAAACAGAGTTGAGAAATGTACATTTTTTATAAGTCATATAAAATTGGACTTGTTTTTTTTTAAGGAGGTCTAATGTAATTGAAGTTGAAATGACTTAAAGTTGATTATACTTAAAAATTTAAGGCAGCAACTGAACTTGAGTTTTAATTTGAAATAGGTGGATTTCTTTTTACACTGATCAGCTGTTGAATTTAATAGTTTTGGTTGTTAAATTTAACCTTTATTATTATAGTATCAACTGACAGAATTCCCTGTGTAGTTTACAGCATTAGTCGAGAGAAATATTTCTGAATGAATCAGCAATCAAATCTAATCGAATTGTGAAATCTGTCCCAATGCTTGGCCCCCTTTCTACTTCTTTACTACTAGTTATAGTACAAAATAAACATGAATGAATAAACATCAGAAGGTATGTTGAAAGATAAAGTTCAACTTACTGAAATCATCTCTCATGTGTTCGCGTTTCAACAGCTTGGGTCACAAAATGCTACATTTTCCTCATAAAAGTCATGCAATGTTCATAACTTGTTAGTTAGCTAGAAAAAAAAGAACTCTAGAGAGGAGATTTTGACCAAAAAAAAAAATTATGAAACAATTATTTGTATTTTACCTATTAATGATGCCAAAGTGCATGTTTAAATAAATATGTCCTTAAATGACTTCTGACAAACACGTTTAAACGTTTATATTTCATCACCGTATTGGAAGTAGAGACGTAATGACTTCATTGGAAAGGTAAAATAAATTTGTAGTTTAAATGCCTGTATATAACTCAAGTGTTTATGCACTGTAAAAAGACAAAATGACATGATCAGCAAGTCATGGCAACTTATGTTTTTATGTTACCTCATCAAAACAGAGTTGAGAAATTGAAATTGGACTTGATTTTTTTTTTTTAAGGAGGTCTAATGTAATTGAAGTTGAAATGATTATACATAAAAATTTAAGGCAGCAACTAACCTTGAGTTTTAATTTGAAATAGGTGGATTTTTTTTTTACACTGATCAGCTGTTGAATTTAATAGTGTTGATTGTTAAATTTAACCTTTTAATATTATAGTATCAACTGACAGAATTCCCTATAGAGTTCACAGCTTAAGTCGAGAAATATTTCTAAATGAATCAGCGTCAAATCTAATTGAACTGTGAAATATGTCCCAATACTCAGCCCTTGCTCATTAGATACTAATATCTGCATTACTTCATTGTTATTACTTCACTATGACTGTGCCGCCACAAGTTTTTGACCTGCAGATGAAGTCATACGAAGTCATATGTTAACGCTCAGGTTTCTTGCATTTGTTACTGCTGCTTAGTTTCAATAGATGGTCTTCTTTTGACTGTGGTGGGAGTTTTAAGTTCAGAAAGTTACTTGATATCAATCTTGAAGATTAATTCAAACTCAAAAATGATATTTTTCGCCTTTAAACTGTATTCTTGTGCAGATGTTCTTAAAATTCTTCAGGAGAGCTTATTTATAGAGTGTTTGATTACAGTACGTTTTCCCTCAAAACACATTAGCCAGTTTCCTCAGTCTCTCCCTCGTTTAAGAAATCCTGCTGTGGTCATGGAACAATCTGAGGGAGTGAACATCACTACATGCTGACTCAAGAGACACTGAAGGCAAAAACAGGCCCTGAGGTCTGGACTGGTCCTGCATGCTTGGGTGTTTCCGTGCAGTCGTTACTCCTTTTTTTACTCCTAGTCCCTCTTGAAATGGAATCCACTGGCTGTTGCTGTGGCTTTGCAAAAATAAATCATCTGCGGTGCTGGATTTAGCCACTAATGAGCTATTGATCTGCGAGGAGCCTTAACTTTTTAGGGGGAAGTGCAGGGAAACCTGTCTGGAGGGCATGCAGACGTTTCAGTGTTTTGCTGAATTAAATCTTGACATTTATTTAAAATAGAAAATATTCAGGTGAATAAAAACGGAAACACAGCTATGATCTGTAAATCGCGAGACGTGGTTGGGAATCTGAAGACTTCTGGCAAGGCGACAAGAACTTGAGAGCAATTATATTCCAATCACAGATGTGAAACTCAGGGTTTGTCATCTCAGTAACTCTCCTCTGAAACTCCACATCATCCATGTACAGTATAGGAGTCTTATAGATTGTTTAATGTATCTGCATAGGCAGGAGGAGATGTGGGAGGATTTGTGCACAACAGATCCCATAAAGCTTGTACGCTCAGGCTTTTCTTGCAGTAGTTCTGTGGTACAGTGACGATATCACAACATAATACTGTGGCACTTTGGGATTTTGATATTAAGATATTATTAATACTATTAAAGTGGACACTATTAGAGTGATTTCCTTTTAAACTAAAAGAGTCAATACTGTGGCTGAAAAACTGTTTATTTGTATTATTTGGTAATACTTTGAATAAGCTTCTTTTATATGTTTAGTTTTCATTTTAATTTTAGCTTAATTTTAGGTGCATTGCCTTTTTTTGTTTTTGCTATTTTTCTAAATTTCTTTAGCTTTTATTTAGTTGGCTTGAAAAAATCTCTTCTTCTTCTTCTTCTGAGACTCCTCCTAGAGCCGTCAAGTTACAGCCAACCAGCTCATGTCAGACCTTCAGACTAGTCTGACTGGGGTTGCTATATATTTTCTTACTGATTGGATGTACGGGTCAAAACTTTTGTACGGTAGAGTTCCTTGCACACTTAATCCAAAATTCTTGTCCGAAATTTTTGCATGCTAAAAAATAAATACCTCACGTTCTGTCAATCATGTTTGCCTCCGAAATTTTCGTCTGTCATTAAAAAAATTCAGATTGGATTCAATTTTCTGTGTGTTTCACATCTGTAGCAAGCATTTTGACAATTCAGAGCCATCGTGACGTTCTGTGCGTGATTAATTTTGAATTTTTTATCCCTTTAAACTGATCTTTGATCATCAAAATTACATATTTAAATGTTTTTTCATGTGAAAATAATTTTCTCATGCCTTAAAACAGCTTGAATGTAACTCTACCCCCTTGCCTCATTTACTATGTGCGGATCTATGAATATGCAAAATAGCCCCGCCCCCACACAGTCACATCAGACAGAGCCCTGTGATTCACTAACTGAACTGTATAGTAAACGCAATAAAATGGCGAAACACGGATAATGACTGATAAAACTATGTTTTTACTAGCGGACAAATACAGCGGATACTGTAACATTTGTTAAAGTTACTTACTTGACGATGCTGTTCCCCTTAAAATGAGCCCGTGAACATATGCAAGTGAAGTGCAGACGGCAGTGCGGGAGACGTGCGTCTGGCTCCGGGCTACTTTTGCATTGTTGCTGCGGGTTATTTTTCAAGTTAGTGGGTAGCACCTAGCGGTTGTGCTCTATTTAATGATCTATATGCTCTATTAAATGCTATATTTAATATTTGGTTTTGTGCTGATAATCCTGTTGGTATATTTTGCATGCTAATGATAGGAATCTATCTTTAGGAATCTTTTGAAGTTTGTGACATAGCAAAAAAAGGGCTGTTGCAAACCGCATTACTGGGACAGCCTCCTTTTAAGGAGAAAATACTTAGCAATGGTATTGATTAATGGACTGGCACATGGTTTGTCTAAAAGCATATTAAAAACACCACATAGACAAAGAAACAACATAAACATTTTTTTTATATTTTGTAGATTTTCACTACAGGGGGACTTTAACAAATATGAAAAACGTATACAAAAAAGTTGGACTTACAAGACTTAGAAGCTTAGTGTTTAAGCTGTCGATCACTAGCAAAGCTTCATGACTGTGCAAGAAAACAACTAAATCATGTTAGAAACATGCAAATCATGCTTAAACATTGCTAGCAACATGTTAATCATGCTAGAAATATGCTAACAAGATGCTAATCATGTTAAAAACATGCTAGCCACACGTAATTATGTTAATAACATGCCAGTGACATGTTAATCATGTTAGAAACATGCGAACAATATGCTAAAGACATGTTAGAGACACATTAATCATGCTAAAAACAGTCCTGCAACATATTAATCATGTTAGAAACATGCAGGCAACACGCTAATCATGCTAAAATCATGCTAGCAACACGTTAATCATGTTAGAAACATGCTAACAATCTGATAATCATGTTAAAACATGCTGACAGCACATTAATCATGCTAAAACATGCTAGCCAACATGTTAATCATGTTAAAACAAGCTAGCAAATTGGTAATCATGTTAAAAACATGCTAGCAACATGTTAATGATGTTAATCATGCTAATAACATAATTGTGTTAATCATGTTAATTTTCTGCTGACAATGTGTTAATTCATGCTAAATTATGCTAGCAACTATTGTACTATTGTGCTAGTACTAGGTTAATCATGTTAGAAACATGTTAACAACATGGTAATCATTTTAGAAACATGTTAGCAACATGTTAATTCATGTTAAATTATAATAGCAACATGTTAAATCATGATGGCAACATGTTAAAACGTTAACATGTCAATATCATGTTAAATTATAACATGCTAGCATTGCACTGTTAATTTATGTTAGCAACTTGTTTTTCATGTTAACAAAATGACAATCATACTAGTAACATGCTAATCATGCTAACAACCGCTAATCATGCTAGAAGCATGCTAACAACATGCTAACAGCATGCTAATCATGCTAGAATCTTGCTAACAACATGCTAATCATACTAGAAACATGCTGACAATATGCTTACCATGCTGGACACAAGTTAACAGTGTGTTAATCATGCTAAAAGCATGCTAGCATCACGTTAATCATGCTAGAAACATGCTAACAATATGATAACCATGTTCAAAACATGCTGACTAGCAACATGTGAATCATGTTAAAAATGTACTAGCAACATGGTAATCATGCTAGAAACATGTTAATGATGTTAATCATGCTAATAACATGATGCTTGTGTTAATCATGTTAATTTTCTGCTAACAATGTGTTAATTCATGCTAAATTATGCTAGCAACATGCTAAAACATGTTAGCATTGTACTATTCTGCTAGTAACATTCTAATCATGTTAGAAACATGCTAACAAGATGCTAGTTATGTTAAAAACATGCTAGCCGCAAGTAATTATGCTAAAAACATGCCAGTGACATGTTAATCATGTTAGAAACATGCTAACAATATGTTAATCATGCTAAAGACGTGTTAGCTAGAAGCATGCTAGCAACATTCTAACAATATGCTAAACATGCTAAAACATGTTAAAACACACTAATCATGCTAGAAGCATGCTAACAATATACTTATCATGCTAGACACAAGTTAACAATGTGTTAATCATGCTAAAACATGCTAGCAACGTGTTAATCATGCTATCAGCATCTTTCTAATCTAAACTTTCAAGCTTTACAACTGCGTCAAACTTTCAGACAAGGCTTTTTCAAGCCAACTTCAAAGTTCGTTCACAAACTTTACTCATCTAACTTACTTTTAGCTTTTATTTTTTAATATTTAGCTTTAATTTGATGTTATTTCAATTTTAGTTTTAGTACTTAAACGTATTTATTTATTTATTCAATTTATTTTATTTATTCAGCTTTATTTCAGTTAACAAAAACAATAGTTTATACAAGGCTCATAGGTAGTTTGCAGCAACAACAACAAAAATCCTCTGGCATTTAGTTTGATGTTGGTTTGATAGGTGGAGACATTTGATGGAATTAAAATGAAGTTTTCTTTCCTTTAAAAAGTATTTGAAATTAAACTCTTTACTTTTCATGTCATGATTGCTGTTTAATTGCTTTGATCAAGCAAAATGGAAATCTTTCGGAGTAAAGTGCATATACCACATATTATTATATTATGTTATACTGAATGTACTAATAATGTGCGAAAACGTATTATGATAGTACAATATGCCACTTTTGTTAGTTCAATCTGTGGTCTGATGAGTGAACTGAGGCAAATCGGATAAGGCATATAACCCATTTGGCAACAAATGTGCTTGTTAATAATGTAGTGAATGTATCTGTTCTCTCTTTATTGAGATCAGCCTTTTGCGGTGAATTAATACTTTGAAATTGCAGTTAGAGGAAATAGGAAGTACCAGCAACACCTACTAGTGTTAATGCATGTATTTTTAACTTGAGACATTGATGTGTACAGTAGTGGCTGCTTGTATTTGTCATGTATCAGCATGTGTTGCGTCATGGCATAAAATAGCTGGTTAACTCATAGGAAGGGGAATAAAGTTGGGGATGTGTCCCTTTATTCATAACTAGAGCGGTCATGGGGGTTTGACTTCCCTCAGGAAGGCATTTCTCAGTTTTTACCCTTGACATTTTTACTATTAGTTTGAGTCTTCACATTCAAGCCCACTCTGCTTTTCTGCTCAAACAGGATCAGTATTCATTTTCTTCTCTGTCTTGATGAAACTGCCTCAAAAAGTCTGTCAGTGTTACAGTATATGTTTATTATTACCAGGGCTTCACACAGAGTCGTGAGTAAACCTGTACTTCCGCCCCTACTGGTCCCCCCGCGAGGCGGCTCGGTCTATGCAATGTTATATGAGTTAAACAAGCGCACCTATTCATCTTTGCTCTATACGGGGGATGTTATTTCTGAACTCTGCAGGAGTCTGATCATTTCAAGACTTTGTTCTTTGATGGAGGCCAAACTCTTTGAAGCCGGTCCACACTGAACCTCAACGAAGGAAGATTTTTGTAAGAATTTTGCAATGAGAAAGTGAGTTAAAGGTTGATTTGCCTCATTAAAGCGTTACAAAACATACATTTTTGAAGTTTTGTACATAATGGAAGACAATAATAGCACACATTATATTCCATTTTAAGGGTTAAGTGATTTTTTTTAAATGTAGTTTTAGATTTAATTTCAGACTTCTTATCAGCTGAAAATCATCAAGTGACTGTGACGTAGATGTGTCAGATTCACACTTGATTATTCATGAGACTCACGAGACTTTTATATTGAAAAAGACTGAAATGGAAGTTATTTTTTACTTTTAACAAAAGCTTGTAAAACGCATCCAACAAATGCACTGAGCAGTGCTATCATTGGTAATCACCCTTAACAGATGAAAAAACAGTACGACAATGATATCTCTTTCCTCGTTCAAACTAATGTTTTATTGTGAATATAAGATTGATCTGAAGAATGAATGCTGTATTAGATTCATGTAATCACACTCGCTCAGTCCATCTCGCATAATACTCTCTACTACACATAATACACTGCATTCGTTTTTGAATTAGTAACGGAGGCTTGGGCTCAGCTGTGAAACTGTGATTTGAATCCTTGGCGGAAAAAAGTAGTTCTACACAAAAGAGGGCTTTTGAAGACACTCCATTGTTGTTTCTTATGTATTTACACACTTGTACCATGAAACTGTTATATAAACGCAGTATCACACTCATAGTCGTGAGATATAGCTGTATATCGGCACACTGGTGTTACCTACAGCTGAATCACAGCCGTGCCGATATACAGCCATATCGCACGACTACCTGTGTGATATTGCTCATATATAATAAAATTAAATGTGTATTATAATGTAATATAATATAATATATTATAATATAAATGAGCAATATCACACGAGGAGCAGTGCGATGTGGCTGTATATCGGCACGACCGGAGTTAATCACAGCATGCTGATAAACAGCCGTATCACACGGTTATGAGTGTTTAAACGGCATGAGTGTGTAAATACTAGGGCTGCAATGACTCCTAGATTCTATTCGAGTATTCGATTAAAAAAAAAAAAACATTCCACATATTAAAAATTTAAATATGTAGCATGGTGCTGTTAAGAATTTGCAAACACTACGATTCACTTAAATAAATCTATGCAATGTATGTTTAATATATGCGCTTTAATTGTTTGCATGCGTGTAGGTTATGTACGTGCGTGTCGGAACAGCTTCGTTCACAGTAAATGTTGCTACACAAACTTATCATTTATATGTGTGGAGTGTCTCAAACTCCATCTCTGCATGTTATTGTGAGTTTGGGTTTATTATAAAATTCATCTGGGAACGCAAAGTGTGCTATTTCATCAGATTTGTAAGGTAAATCATTTATAAACGTACGCAAACACAGGAGAAAACATCAATATCTTTCTCTATGCTAACTGTTCATTGTGATTTCGAAATAAAAGCTCAAACCCTCACTCTGAGTTTACACGTTTTGATATCCACATATTCAAGAAATTACAGTGGCTGTAGCTTTTCTATCACAAAAAGGAAAAATATTAAAGATTAATTGGACATTTGAATTAAATGTTGTTGAGTCAATATTGAAAACGGATTAAATCGCGCAGTAAAGTGTAAAAACAATTGTCGGGCCGTTGGCGCCCTCTGCAGGCGTTTGTTATAATGCGTAATATACTGTTTATGATATATTATGTATTTTAACAGTTTTGTTCAATAAAACTGCTTTTAAAACTTTATTTGAACTAATTATTATTGCCTTGTTGCTTTCATATATGAATTTTAAGTCATTTTAAAGGCTGCTGTTTACTTCAAACTTCATTACTTCAAAACAATAGCTATTGTAATTATCCAATTACTCGATTAATAGTCAGAATAATCAACAGATTACTCGATTACCAAAATAATACTCGATTACAGCCCTAGTAAATAGATAAGAAACGAATACGAAGTGTCTTCAAAAACCCTTATTTATGCAAACTACTTTATCTTTATAAACAAACTGCATATTTTAAATCTAAACAAGTACATTCTCAACTATAAAACTATAAAACTCTTAAAACTACATTCCATGACACAAAAACATTATTATTTATAAAATTATAGTTATAGAAATAACGCAAAGAAAACAAACAAACTGTGATACAAACAGTGAAACGGTTCACTAGAATATCGCACTGCTCTCAGCCAATCAGATTTAAGGACCAAAAAGAACTGTTGTATAATATAATATAAACTCTGTGTGTTTGGTCATTGTATCGTGAGCTTACAAATGATGAATTACTTTGTACATTATGGTTTAGGTCAGCGGAGTCATTTGTCTGTATTACTATCTGATCGTGTTTCCACATTCTGTTTCCATATCTAGATATGTAGGCTATATATAAATCTAAAGTGCAACTCCTGTGCTATATGCAAATATAACTTCCTTAATAATCCTGATGACAGACAGTAAAATTGTGCTGCACTTGTTGTGACTTGTAAAAACGACTAAAAGCAGCAGGTAAAATTGCTATAGTACGTACAGTTGTGTTGCAAAAGGTAACAACTGTTAAACAGTAAAAAGTGATTTGGTGTTTTGTTGTATGTTTTACTATTTCAAGTCTTTCACCCTCAAAATTTCACAGTTCAATGATACTTAGTTTCATTGTAATTATTTGTAAAATCTGCTAGCAGTTTCTGAGTGAAAACAAAGTCAAAGTAAAATAGTTTTGGCGATTTTTACGCGAAAGACAATGGCTGTAAAACTGAAGAAAAAAATCTTGATGTTGTAAATAAAACAAAGATTATTGAATGATTGTTTCAGTCTTTCTGCTTCCAACTTTAAAATTGAAATTAAAATCAATTTCTGAGTGAAACTTTTTTTATTTTTTCTTTCTGTGTATGTGCTACTTTTTCTCTGGATTCAGAAAGTTTTCCATTTGGAGGACTGAAGTTTGCAAATGTGTCCTGAACGAGCAGATGCATTTACACTTGGCAGAGCGTCTCAAAATTGTAGTGCAAACAGACCGTGCTGAAATGAAGGGTTTCATGGCTCTCTGTCACTCTTTCTCTCATGGCAGGACTAGTAACAGCATCATCAAGTGTAATATCTGCTGGAGGCATGAAGGCCATAGACTAGGATGAATTGGTTCACCGGGGGCTTTTCTAGTGTGGGCGAGCCACATCTTTGCTGTCTGGCAGTCACTTTACAGCTGAAGATTCACTTCTGGCGGACATTTAGACGTCCTCCACTACCGAAGGCTTTCATCTGCTCTCAGACAGACTCTTCTCCTGCAATTACGGAGGATTCCTCCGTGCAATTGAGCGCTGGCTTGTTTACCACAACGAAAGCGTTGGTACCGCGTTGGCCTCTAATGTATCTCAGTGCATTATCGCTCAGTCACAATGTTGTTCTATTAGCGGAGATTCAAGAGGAAAGTGTATTTCGTTTCTGGGGTCTTGTGGCTTGTACAGTTTCAGTCTCGGTCTGTGTTTTTCCACATCACTCGCTATGATGTCAGACAGCTGAGCTCACTGTGTTTTAGCACGCTAGGATAGACTCATCTTTGTACAGTCACTTGTATGTCACAGGTCATGTGATTTCTGGCACCTACAGTTGGATAACAGGAGTGCAATCAGATGTTGTTACAATTATTTTCGGGTGAAGTATGTCCATATTCACCCATCTGCTTTAGATTTCCATGTTCTGCTTTTTTTATACTGGATAATGTAGAAGTGTACATATCCTGTGTATTGGGCTATAAAGATGGTGCTAAGTCAAGCAAGAGTAACGCTCAACATGCGGGATCATCTGTGTCAGGTGTATTCTGTGTAATTTTCTATATATATATATATATATATATATATATATATATGAAGAGTATATTTGCAAAAACGGATAACGAATAATTTTCAAAAATAATGTTTTTTCAGTTAATCTCAATCAAACTGCAATAGGGTTGTTTTGATATAAAGTAAAAAAAAAAAAATACTGCTTACAAACTATAAAAACACATGATTTTTGAAAATGTTTAAAAATACTATACTATTCTATTTTATTATTATATATATATATATTTTTTATTACTTTACAAAATTTCTATACAAATTACTAGTATGTGTAAAATCTTGTGTAAAATAAAGGTGTTTTTTAAGTACTAGATAAATATATGAATACTAACAATTGCACATACTTTTTAATTTTAATAACAATTTTAAGTATTTATCATTTTACTAAGACCTTTTTTTAATATATATATTTTTAGTGTGTGAAATTACTAGTACAGTGTGATGTTTTTTTTTTACTTTTTTGTGGAAATCTGTTACTTATTTTAGTTTGTTTTATTAATTTTATCCTGTTTTTTTGTCATTTTTGTTATGTATGTTTATTGTAGTTTTATTTTATTTCAGTTGTAGTCATTTTAGTACTTCAGCCTAAATATTGAATAAGTAATTAAAAAAATACAAAAGGTAATTGCGACCTTTTTATCTCACACATGACTTTTTTTCTCATAATTGCGAATTCTGATAATTCTGATTCTTTTTCTCAGAATTGGAAGATTTAAACAAATAAATAAATAAATAAATAAATAAATAAAGTTTATTTTCCAGAATTGTGACTTTATTGAGAGTTTATGTCATGCTATTTTGACTTTCTAACTTGAAATGATGTGTTTATATCTCACAGTTCTGAGAAAAAAAGATATAATTGTGAGAAAATTGCAATTACTTTTTAAAATTTTTATTTAGTGGTGGAAACGAGGAAATGAGTTTAAGTATAAATATTAATAATAAATAATAAATTAATAAATAATAATAAATTAATATATTATTTTATTTTATTTTGGGTTAAGTTAATTTGATTATTTTGTTCTAGTTTCAAATAAAATTTCAATTAATTAAATTCAGTGAATATTGTTATATAATAAGTAATCACTTATCATTTTATTTTCAGTTATCAATAACAGCACTGTTCAATGTGTATGTGTATATATATATATATATATATATATGTGTGTGTGTGTGTGTGTGTGTGTGTGTGTGTGTTATAAATAAACTTATTTTATAAATAAATTCTATATATTTTATATACATTTTTATAAATAAATATTTAATACACTTAAAAAATGTATTTATTTGGAACCTGTGATTCTTTTTTCAGGATTCTTTGATGAATAACAAGTTAAAAAGAACAGCATTTATTCGAAATATAAATCTTTTCTAACAATGTAAATCTATGCTATCACTTTTTATTAATTTAACACATCCTTGGTGAATAAAAATATTAATTAATTAATTTCAAAAAAAGAAAGAATACATTTTTTGACATACAGTACTTTTGAACAGTAGTGTATGTTTTTTTTTAAAAAAAAAGTTTCTATTTTAAATAAATGCTGTTCTTGTTAACCTTTTATTGATCAAAGAATCCTGAAAAAAATTATCCAAAAAAATAAAAAATAATAATAATTAAGCAGCACAACTGTTTTCAGAATTAATGACTAATCAACATATTAGAATGATTTCTGAATGATCATGTGACACTTGGGTAACAGCTGATGAAAATTCAGCTTTGCATCACAGGAATAAATTATATTTTAAAGTATATTAAAATAAAAAAATAATTCATATTGTAATAACATTTTGCAATAATACTGTCTTTTCCTGTATTTTTGATCAAATAAATGCAGCCTTGATGAGCATGAGAAACGTCTTTAAAAAAACATTCAAAATCTTGCAGATCCCAAACTTACGAGCAGCAGTGTGCATATTTATATTTATATGAATAAAATGTATATTTCTTTGATATTTGCTGTGATATGTTCACATTTTACACAGATTTACCCTAGAAAGAGTAAGCTGCTATTTCAGTCTTTACTTTTGTTCCTTCAGTCATTCGAAAGCATGATTTGCCCACAAACCTGTTTTTAAAGTCTAGATTCGTCCTAGCCACAATCATCTGTCTTTTCTCTTAATACTTAGGTATTTGTAGTTAGCAATTTTAGCTGGCCCTCTCCAAGCAATGACCCTATTGCTGAATGAATCCATTGTAAGTTTCCTCTTTTGGGCAGGATCTTGTGTTGGTCTTCCAGTGTCTTCTCCCACAGGCCGGGCTGGACTGAAGGTTATTGGTTGGTTTGCGTGGTGTGTGTTTTGTGGTGTGTTTCGTTTGGCGTCAGCACTTTGGCATTGGTGTGTGATGAGCTTTCGTGTCACTGATTCCCATGACTCATTGAGGTGGCCATGCAGCAGAATGAGCAGAGACGTGCGGTCAGATCTCTGCTGACTAGACAGGCTTGTACTTTTCTTAGATGTTGGATGGAAATGTGTTTGGTGACGTTGTGTTCATTTAGTGCCATTGCACGTGTATGTGTCAGTGCATGTGAGGACAGGGTGCTGAGTTGGAAATGATATATCAGCATTCTTTCCAATTTATTTATGTATTTGCTTTGGAAAAAGTGTTTTTTTTTAAAGGAATCTTAATCTTGACAGCCATGTTGCCAAATAAATGTAAACTGTTTAAAGCAAGATGGAAAATACAGTCAGAATCTAGTGCAAAATAATCATGACATTTTTTTGTTTAAAATGCATATGTTTTACTAAAACATTTTTATAGGGATGCAGCAACATTAAAATTCTGGCTGATACAATAAGCAGACTATAATTTAAAATATTTTAAAGCAAAATGAAAAATACAGTCACAATTCATGAATACATACATGCATAAATGTATAATACTATTTTGTTTTATTTTATTTTGGCTCCATTTAAATTAATTGTATTTTTTTATTTATTTATTATATTCATATTTTCAGTTATCAATAACAGCACTGTTCAAAATGCTAAATAATAAATAAATAAATATAATCATGACATCCCCCCCCCCATGACATATTTTCACTAAATGAGAAATTTAATTAAAATATAAATATTAAATGGGAATAAATAGAAAAATTAAAATAAAAAATGCATGAATAAATACATGTATAATGAATAAATAAATACAGAATAAATAAATACAAAATAAATACAGAATAAATACAGAAAATAAGACATAAAGGAAATAAATAAAGGTAATAAATTCAGGATTAAATTTTATTACAAATGATCTATATTAGTGTCATCAAGTTATTTACATTCGTTTACATGAATTTTTATTTTATTTTATTTTATTTTATTTTATTTTATTTTATTTCTTAAGGTTTGGTCCTCCATAAACAAAGGTAATCAATATGTAAAAATATGTTTTAAAAAAAGAATTCAGTGAAATTTACGGTAAAACACCATTAAAAATATAAAAATGAAATAAATAAAATAAAGCAATATAGAAAACTTATTATTATATTTTTTTAAAACTTTAAAAATACAATTTTAACTTAAAATATAAAATCTAACAATTAAAATCTAATTAAAATACTAATAAAATACTATAATAGTGTATAAATAATACTAAAATAAATTAATCTAGAGTCCTTCATTAAATGATTTTACTGGATCACTATCATTGTTGACTGATTTTATGTTGATAGTTACAATTTCTGTAATGATTTAATGTTTTTATAATGGTATTTTAATTAAAAAAACATTGTGTAATGATTTAAAATGCTAAAATATTACCAAAATAGTCTAGTGTAACGTTAAACCAAACATTTTCTGTTAAGCTGCTTTGAAATAAACTCGAATTGAATTGTAGTGTATGTAGCAGATTTACCATTATATAAACCTTCTGTTTGTTTATACAAAAATTAGAATTATTTATTTCTGAGATGATTACTAGTAACATGCAACATAATGAGGTCATGTGACATGTTATTCTTTGAAATGTTTAAGCATGTAGAATGCTTTCACAGGCTATTCCACAGGAATTACTCAATGCACAGTGTGCACAGTTTGCATTAAACATACAGTTCCTTGTCGAAGTGGTTTATTGCAGGTGTTCCCACCCAAACTCACACCAGCGCTCGAGTCAGAATTTGACACGTCGGACAACTCAAACAAACCGAACAGTGTTTTGAAAGCAGCACAGCGTCGGAGCGTTTACACTCGTCACGAGGTCAACCTATGCATGCTTGACTTACAGCCGCTCTATGCTCTATGCATCTTAGGCGAGAATATTTTAACATCCAGAATATTACATACTTCACTATTAAAATCCAAAGTTTGGTAGAGTTTCCACTGATTTCAAGATATAATATGATTAGTTAACAACAGTTAACTGTTGCATAATGTATCTTGTTTGTAATGCACTGAAAATTTTTCCTGCTGTTCTACAGTTACAAGCTGTGTTGGTTAATGATTGAGCCAGATCTGATGTATGACATTACTATCTTTTTCTACTCCATACTTGCTGCTGCTCATGGAGGGTGTGTGTGTGTGTGTGTGTGTGGATTACTATGAGCTGACCAATACATGTGACATGGTTTACTGGCAGCCCTATTCACCCGTTTTCCACGTCCCACCGTGAGCTCACACTTCACACTACATATGGACTTCATTAGCACATCAATCTGTGTGTGATGTACAGACAGTTACTCCTTAGGAAGCTCTGTCAACTCCATACACTAGAATGCAAATTACTTCAGACCCTTCAGAATCAGTGTATGCTATTTTAGTATAATTTGTATGATATTACATTATATTATTAAAATTAAAAT